>JBAJFG010000018.1:10130-239906 GCA_037903475.1 Ancylostoma caninum | reverse complement strand
GGGAGGCGGCACTTAGTTACCCGAGATGTTAGGTGCAGCCGGAGCGAGGCCTGCGGAATAGACGGATCACAGCAAATATCCTTCCGCTCAGATTCATCTTTGGGTTCTCAGAGCACTTCAAGCCCTTCCCATTAAATGCGAATTGGTGATATCGAGGATTCAGAAAGGAAAATGAAATTTAAAAGGATTTATCATTGATAATAGTCAAAGATAAGGGAGAGGTTCTTCAAAATATTTTTTAAGTAAATTCGTTTAGTAATTTCGTTCCATTAAATAGTTGTTCACACGAAAAAGTGGCCAAGAACAATTTTATCACTCCACCATAAAAATCGCTACCAAAATTAGGAGCCCTCGTGTCAGGTGCCACGGGTAACTAAGGACCCGCACCCGTACAGAACGGAACGGAAATGAAATAGGAATCAATGAAAAGTTCAAGGGAAGGGATGGAGAAGTTGTGATCTATGAATGAAAATCTGGACAGAACTAATTCTAAAAGAGAAGTTTAGTGCTGATAAAAGAAAATACCAGGCTAGCAGAACAAACCACCAAGAACCTGGATCAGGAGGCCGCTCAGTGAGTCTTGTTATCTCCCGGGTGATCTCTGTTGCGCTCAGAGGTACGGGCCTATTAGTAGGCCCGTCTAATAATGACTAGAGGCAGGCCTTGCGCTAGTACAAAGTCCGCCCGGCAGCGGCGGCGGGTCGGCATGTGGCGGTCGCACGTTGTGATGTGAAGCGATGGAGAAGAGAGCTCAGAGAGGGGAAGCCAACATCCGTCTGGTAAAGTATGGCACACACGTGGCCAACAGATCAGCAGAGGTTGTACGGGTGTAGGCCGGTCGCTAGCTTACGGTATGTTTCCGATAACGGAGCGTAAACAAAACTGTCGAGATAGAGAGGGCGGAGATATGGTTCGGCCAGTTCCCGAAGGTTTTACACCCCATTAATGGACCAAAAATCAATTTTTATTGTGAAACTCTCACCTCGAAAATAAGCGTCAATGTCAAAGAGACCTGTTCAAGTTTGTTTAATCAGAACAAAAATCTAGTCTTTTAGAGAATAAAATTAAACTGCCTTAAACATACCCAGATGGAAAACAGAACGAGAAGAGCTATCTCTTGTACATGAATAGAAACTACCAAACAAATAAAAAATAGCATAGCGGGTGATTGTATATGAAATTTGTAAGAATGCATCCATTGATGAGTATCCATGCGCTGTGACTTGCACGATTAGTTAATAAACTCATCTACAATATGAAGATGAAATCTTGTTTTCGCCTTCATGAGAACGAGGAAGGAAAATGACGTAATTATCGCCCAGCGCCTGTTTCATCCTCACTTTCTGGACGTAGTTCCCTCATACCATACGGAATTTAGCGTTTTTATTTCTACGTTTAGCATTTTTATCGCACAGAATTAGACATGTGCCTCGATTCAAATCCGGTTATACGAATGATTGGATAGAAGGGCTCTTAAAAATTAGTGGTACGCTTCTAGGGCACTAGAGACCGCTTCCGACTAGGATCTGTTCCTGAATTGTTAGCAATATCGAGGATTGTACGACGAGCTCCTATTCACTTATTTGATGCTGGAGACAAATAAATAGATGTGATTATTTAATAGGATTTATTGGAAGAAGTGTAGGCATTAGCAGTAGGCGATGCTCTCGCGCACATTGCCTACATGTACATATATCGATCCCAACTCCAACCAAGCCTTTCATCCTTTCAGGGTCCGAAAATTGCTACTAGGAGCATGCGGGATACTGGGGATCCCCTTACGTGTACTCAAGACGGACTGGCTTTCCAAGGTATTCGAAAAGGAACATCCAATTTCAAGTCAGTTGAAAATCCGGATTTCCCAGAAAAGAAAGGTCAGCACGTCCTCAAGAACGAGTTAAGCAGGGTTGTGGAAATTCTCCTTTCTCCAATACTTGCATTTACCCAGGCGACTTTTCAGATTATTAATAAAACAAATTAAATAGCTGGTTTTTAGTCGGACCTAGAGCAGAAAGAAATGAACATTAGCAGGCTATTTCTTACATTAACACAAATTAACACAAATGCTTACAAAATGTATGTGCTTCTAGGAATATCTACTACATTTTACTTCCAAAAAGGGAAAAGCAGCAGTTTGAGTAATCTTGTAGCATATTCACGATATTAAGAGCCATTTACCAAGAGTAACCACCAAAATCGAAAAGTTTTTGCTGACCAGAGAGTAGCTACAATGGGGGAAACCCCCGCGTTACAGACTCCACGTGGATGTGGAGCGTGTTTCCCTTTTATATCAGCAGTTGTTTGCTGCTGAGCGCTGATTCGCGGCACCGCGCCCCACCCCCTCGAAGTCGTTGAAGTTAGTTGGTTGTCCAGGTGAGCGATCACGCCATGAGACGAGCGTCGAATTAGCGTGCAGGCGAGGCGGAACGAGGTCAAAGGTTAGGCAAAGATGGGGATTTTTTGCGTAGTTTTTGTCATCGACACGGAACGAGAGACCTCGCTCGCTGTTTTCCACACAATGCAGCGAATTCGGCTGCGAATATGGAGCTGTACCAGCGTGGAAAGGCATATAGATACTGGCAGGGAAGTAATCGAAAATCGATTTTCGAACTTTTTTCCTAAATTTTCTTCTCGCTTGAGCCCTTGAAACTTCTAATTTTGTTCACATTAATTGCTATACCCTAGCAATATATAGAGGAGTGGACATTACTATTGCTCTTCTCAGACTTTTGAAGAAGTTTACTGGATTCAAAATTGTCCGAATATTTACTTGATCTTGATCTTGCAGTACTTACAGCCGTTTACGCAGTGACTTTATGGATGGGTGGGCAAAATAAGCCTAAGCAGAACTACATTTTTTTAATACTTAAGTTGTTTTTCTGAAATTTAGCAGAATTCTTATAGAAATGCGCTCCAAATAGGAAATCTGATGAATCTCAATATTTTTCCCACGCTTTATAATTTAGAATATTCCTGTTTTCCAGTATGTCTATCTAACTATCATAATCAGAGATTTTTTTTTCATAATTGATTAAAAATTCGCAATTTTGGCAACTGTCTGCTTCGTTTGTTTGTCTGTTTCTTTGCTTGCTTGTTCCATGATTTCCCAGAAATTGAATTTGATTTTCATGACTCAAATGGGTCTTAAATGTTATTCACGGTATGGTCAACATTCTTCTCTCTATGGTGACATTTTATGATTCATTTCTCGCAATTCGCTACATTCGCATTAGCAGAAAAATGAATTAAGAAAGAAAAAAAAATAAATGAAAATATATAAAATGTGCAGACTCCGTTATAAAGACGAGACGTATGGTGGTGAGGAGATATGTACATACGTAACTCATTGAAGACATCTCTAATCTGAAGAAGCCGCTTTTAGGAGTCCATGGCAAACTATCACGGAATTATAGCAATAAAATTCTATTTAATTTCTATTGGCAAAAAGATTCACCAGGTCTTCAAATGTTTTCGATAGGTCTCGATAGAATATATTGTTTCGTCCACGTACTCTTGCTGCAATCATCTTTATTGTGTTAAATTTATTAGGTATATCTTATTTCTACCCATATGGTAAATAAATGAAAAATCATATCCAGCACATCTTTTTTTCTGACACAATAAATAACCGACAGTGGTGCTTAGATAGCTTTTCTCTCTCCATTTTCATACAAATTCCTATCTCCAAAGCTGAAAAAAGGTTTCCAGGAAGGAGAATCAAAACAGAAGGATGTGTCGGAATTAGAGAAGAACGAAATGCGCTGAGGCTGCTGCTCGACTCTATTTGCCACATGATCCGTTCAACAAGAGTGGGTTTCCCAGGTGGAGTCATAAAAGCAACCGGCGCTGATGCAACACAGAGTGATACGGTTTCCGGCTGCAGTTCGGGCTGCGTCATCCTCACGGAACTACGTATATCGAATTGATTGCGTTCGAATACTTGGTGATGTGTTGAGTGACTAGGAAGGGGGCAATGGTGGTCCACAGCTAATTTCCAACGTGGTAGTCATCGCTACTGGCTTAGCTCTTGGTTAGAACTGGTGATAATGAGTTGTGAAGTCAGCAGTCATGGGGTGGTTTGGTCGGCTCCCGATGAGTTTCGCGGGCGAACGTTCTGTATGCCCGATACATGACTTGCATCCAGATGCAGTTAGTGATTGAATGCTAGCACCATAGAACCAAGGATATTTCTTCGAAGAACTCGTAAAGCTGACAGCTTGGGAAAACGTTCTAAACACTGAAATTGGGTCAAAAGCAGGACGACTAGAACAACTAGAGCATTGGCCCGGATCAGGCTCCTTTCTTTTCTTTCTCCCTAAGCTTGATGGTTTTACAGAATTCTGTTAATTTTTGCTTTTTCCAACAGCTACATCGATTTAGTGCTCCTCGTTAATGCTGTATTGCATAGAAAGCACTCATGTACGCCTTAAATAAATCAGTAAATAAATAAACAGGCTATGTTCCCATGCTACAAAGGAAGATTCAAGGACTTCTCGAAGAACGGAAGCAGTTATCGGCGTCGATATTTCATTTGGTTCCAGTACGATTCCGTCCTGCTGTGGTCATTTGGGCGCTACCTAATTTATGGTCTGTAAACTGATTCTCAGCTCCTTTGTTTTGTGTTTGTTACGGTCCCTTTGTCTTTCATGTTATTCTCACTCCCCCACATAATAAACCTAGAGGGGAACCGCGGGGGACTTTTCGGGGTTCGGATTTACTGGACTACATATGTACCTCTTGGAGTGTTTCCCTTTTATTCACTATGGTTAATCCTTAAGTTATATATTACTATCATTAAGGTTATTAGGTTAATCAGTTTTCTAATCATTTGATAGTTTGCCAACTGAAATTTCATTGGGGAGAGGGTGCATTCCATGCAGTTCATGGTTTCTCTCCCCAAACGTGAGTGACCGGTAGAGTGATAAAGAGTTGTGGATATAGAGAGGTTTACATTTTTGAAAGTTACATTCGAACCTTATCACTGGTGAGTTTAGAATTCTATTGCTATTGAGGTCGATGTAAAATAATGCAGGAAACTGAACAGGTCCGACTACGAAAGAGTGCGGAAGTTTCAACAATTGGTTCTTATAACCAAATGAAATATTTTTGCCTTTTTTGGACGCCCTAACCTCTTTTTTTTCATAGCTGTTCCTTGACTGCTTTATTGCTGTTACTATGGGTAATTTTTGCAATTATCTCTATCGTAATTATTAACCATGCAGGTTTGATAGCACACCTAGAGTGCTTTTAATAACTAAATAACATAAAAAATCATGCAAGAGTTATAATTAACTATAAATTTCTCATTCGTTCCTCAAAATACATATCTGACGGGGCGGATTGTTCTTGCAAAGCTATTAAAAATAATAGGCAGTATAGGAGTGGCAACATTCCTAACTAAGCTATAGGAAAATGCCGAAGACTGAAAGGACGCGGTGAAATATGCCTGGTGTGAAAGCGGCCGCCGGGTCTGAATCGCGCGAAGTGATCCGGTCCATCCGCCGTGCCTTTCACTTTACGGGCCTAGCAGTCATTCACATACACACCGTAACCCAGTCACCGCGGCGTCCACTACGCTGGTGGTGAACACGCGTATGGGAAGGAGAACACATGATGACGTCACGGCCTTTGGTCTCGCTGAACGACCCTGTGGCGTAGAACACATGCCCCGATCGGCGATCAAAGTGTTCACCTACTGGGGAATAAAACTCGGAAGGCATTGAACTCTTTCCTCGAATATGAAAAAGGGGAAAAAATGAGGCCCAATTTTGATGCTTCAATTTCTAGCCAATTTTTCTCTTCATAGAATACAGAGCAAGTGATGTAGTGTATAGTTCTACAGGCTTGGGGTAGTCTGGAAATGCGGTACAATAGATGGGTATCTAACTTCAGGATTTTCCAAAAAAATACTTTTTGTATGGCCAGGAACATGAGGTTTGTTGGATTAAAACGCATTTTCTAACCAATAGTGGAGAAAACTAGGAATCTCGCGCAAAAAGTGGCAGACAGGTATCGCATGAAAAATGTGAGTAGTCGTACATCGAGCCCTAGGAATACTTGACCATAGGTGCGTTTTTGTATCAAAAGACGTATGTGCAATGGGGGCACATCCCCTTTTGCAATCGAATGAGGATCAGAAGCAGATATGGACTGGGTTTTCGAGGCGCTAGGGGTCGATATAAGCAGTCGATGGACCCGTTTACATCACCATCCATCGCTATTCATTCGTCACCGTACAAACAAGCCCAGATTGTGGCCATCGATTGATCGTTGCCCTTGGATCTGGATTGATATGTCTGGGAGCGATGCTGGTCGATCAGATATACATATTACTGTCAGAGGGATTATTCACTGTGCCACATTGCGTAATTATTGAATCCTAGATGAACTGGAAGTGGTCTTGGTGGCAGAAACGCAACCCTCTGAGCACTGCCTTCAGCAGAAAAAAAGTGTGCTTCCCAACTCCGTTTTTAAGGATATGAGTCCGGTTTAAAGCTCACCAGATGGGTTAGGGTTCGAATGAGAGCAGTAAAGGTCAGTGATGTCATGAATATGTAAAAAGAACAACATCAATACCATAAATAAGGGCTTATTGACGAACTCAAGGAAGTAGAAGGCGCTGTAAAAAAAAGTTACTGCGTTTCAGAGATTGGCTACTACTCAGATATTTGGTGCGGCAGGCCCACTCTACCAGTAGGTGCCCACCGGCCCAGCGGCTGCTGATCATCGGCCGGCGTCCTGCCCGTCGGGCTGCAGCCCATCACCGGCTGGCCGCTCTACCACACTTGCGACGGGCCAGGAGACAGCTCATGGCCGGCCGGGCCGATCGACCATGATAACCTCCGGCTGGTACGGTTGACCATGATCACATTACGACCGGCCCGGTCGACTATGGTAGCATTCCGGCCAGCCCGGTCGGAATGGTCGGTTAGTGATGGTAGGGTAGTGATAAGGGATGAAGGTATCAGCCGAGAGAGAGAGAGACAGATCAGAAGCATGGATGGCCAAGTGGATAAAGGACTCGGAACCAGCCAGAAAAAGGTCAGGTTGGTTCGATTCCAGTCGATGGTAGAAGAAAGCAAACACTGCGAAAATATGTGAGGGATTTGCAAAGAAGCACCTTTTCCTACTCCTGATGAGAATTTGCTGATTTATATTGCCCTTACATCACTACGGATATACAGCGGCATCGAACCCGGAGCTGTTCTGTGCGAGGCACCGAGCAACCAATGACCGAGCTGCCAGAGGTGTCAAGCTGCCAGCGGCCAATTGACCTGTAATCTTGGCCAACGCTGCCCTGAGCACTCAATTTGGAGCACCTGTACCCACTCGATCTAGACCAGTTCCGGCTGAGTGGAGGCCCATCACCACCCGGATATCTCCAACGTTATCGGCCGGTCATTCCCCGGCCGGTAATGGTAGAGCGGGCGGTCCGCACCAAGTTTCTGAGTACAAAACAATTCACTGAACTTTGATGTTTATTTTTACTACATTTGAAAATACATCTAGAGGTCTCCAGTGGCCCTGATATACTCGCTCGCTCCGAACTGCCACCGCTTAGCACTCTGACTGCCTGCGCGTCCTCACATCCGCATTGATATCAGGGTTCTCATATACATATTGCTGCAGTGTGCGCGCAAGCAGGAGCACATGATTCTCCTAGATGACGTAATTTTTCATATAGGTCTTTTAAGAGCTGACTGCTCCTGTGTGGTTCTATTTTAATAATGCCCTACTTCAACAGCTACTAACTCAGCCTCCATAAATTTCAGGAATATTGAGGGAAATTGCAGCTGTGTAACAGCTGCGAGCATGAATTATTCCATTGTTGACGTTAGAAGAGAGAATTTTAGCCATTCAGCGAATCTGTGGTGGATACAGTTCAGAGTCTTTCTTCTTTAGTCACCAGTTTTTTTTTTGAAATTTTCCATTTATATGCACTTGCAGAAACTATACAGAATGACAGTCATAGTCCTCCAAAGGACATTGTCAGAATGCAAGGATAGATTTCAAGGAAAGAGTCAGTCAAATACTAAGCCGATCCCTTCGAATACTTGTCCATTAGCCTCTTACGTTGAAATCATTGCAAATCCACTTCATCACATGAAGTTTTGAATTTCACAGTAAAAATTGAAATGTCGAAACTTCATTAGTTTGTGCAGTTGTATTGGCGACCTTCTCTCCGGCTTAATCATTGCAACTTCCAGTTCAAATGTCTGTGGTGCAGCCAGCGCAGTTGATCGAACACAAACAGTTTATACACTGCCCTTCGGGGTTAAAGTCCACTTGCTCCTGTGTGTTTGTCACAGCGATGTGTATGACGACATAAAGACATCTCAATAGAAATTGCAAGCACTATCTATGGCGCAGTGACGCTATCTGCTTGGTGATTTCCCAAACAAGCCGATGTTCGATGTGATCGCTGATCGCTCAGCACTCCTGCTTGAAAGCTAATGAGGTTTCAGGGGTCGGCTTGGGGTGGTGGGGGGGGGGTGTCGACATCCATTGTATTACACAAATACATAATCTTTGGTAGCACAATGAAGCTCCGGTAGGAATATTTCTGTTTAACAGAGTAGCCCACATATCCACATATGTACAGTAGACGGCAATGGCGGTGGCCCATTTGCGGCCTCGAGAAGGACGCCGCGCAACCGCACCGCGCGCGCTGGGATCGGTGTCATCTGCCGTCGGATTGCTATTTCTAAACCTTTTTCTTCCCGATTTGATCAAAAATCCTTGAAATAGGGTAGAAAAGCTGCTAGAAATACCATAAAAGCAGCGAAAACATCGGTTACGGCACGCGCGGCGCGGTTGCGCGACGTCCTTCTCGCGGCCGCAAGTGGGCCACCGCCATTGCCGTCCACTATATCTATCATTCGGATAAAAAATCAGAATAAAGCCACTTTTGTTCTCTCTATTCTTAATGACGTGGTAGTACATAATGGTTTTCTAACTAGAAAGTTTTTTTCTTTTGAAGGTACCTGGTGAGGCAAAAACACAAATATCGTGGTGACAGAAATAACACTGAAAACACCATTCATCGTGATTTGGAATAACATCATAAGATTAATGTTTATTACTGTTTACAACAGACAAAAAGTAAACAAGGTATTAATAGTAATGATCTCAATGTATGTACTAGATTGTGGGAAAAGTTCTCGCGGTTTTTGGAACACTACATTTCCTTGACTTTCAAAAACAGCACATTAAGAAACGTATAAATCACCATCACGTACTGCCACCCTTAGCTCATTTTTCGACAGCCTTTCGATGCTCTCGGCATAGAACTATTCTGGCATTCAGTCGGAAAAGTTGCCCAACCAGCAATCCGAGTCGTCTTCACCATCGAACGCCTTACCTTGTTTTGTGTTAAAGAGGGAAGGAAAAGGTGGTTATTTTTTAAGGCAATGTAAAGGCTGCACGTTGGGTAAGTCAGCACTTTCCATCCAAAGGTAGCTTCTAGCGAGTCACACTTTCAATATGTGGGCGAGCATTGTTATGTAGAAATCGGATCTTGCTGTGATTCGGACTCCTTTCAGCTATTTTTGCGGCCAATCTATCCGGCTGCTGAGAGCAGAGGTCCAGCGTGGGGGCAGTGACGCGTGGCAGTAGCGCATAGTGGATGATGCCTTTGCTGTCACAATAAGCAGTGACCACAACCTTCAGAGGGTGATCACCCGCCTTCGGCTGCTGCACAGGCTGCTCATCCTTGTCAACTCAGTGTCGATAGTGCTGGTTGTTGATGTACAGACATCACTTCTCATCTCCTGTAAAGATGAACTTCAGCCGGTTTTCAATGCTCCTGTACCAGGGCAATTCAGTAGCCTTCTCTGCACATTGCTGGAGATCGCACCCTGTGAGACCATGATCAATAACTGTGATATTTTTTTTACCTTGCCCTACCAACGCATTTGGTGGCGTTGCTGGTAAAGTGAACATCCAAAACTTGCGTCTTTTCACGCGCAGTTTGCCATGGATCTGAATCCATCATTGTTGACTCCGGATGCGCGTCCCGACCACGCGGAAACATTGAGGTTGAAGTCGCCAACAGGAAGGTGTCTGGTCCAATCTTGTGCAGTGCGTTTGGATGATGTACCGTCCCCAAATCCAGCATTAATGCGACAACTGGATGCGGCTGCTGGTTTACCAGATTTGAGGTCGTATACTGAGAGGTGGAAAAGTTCTGCTTTGAAAGTTCAATATTCCTGGACGGGATTGTGCAGCAGTTTACAGGTGATAATAGTAATGAACATGTACATACCTGATCTCCTTATACATATGTACAAAAGACAGAAAGCACCAAGGCAGCGTGGGGTTAAAAAAAGCACACTTTCGGAAACCGCGAGAACTTTCCCTACAACCTAATATTTACCACCAGCTGCCACACATACACTAAGGCGCGACAGAGTACGTAGTATACCACATACATGTATGTAAGCTGCGCTAAACATAATTGTGTAGAAATATGCACATATAGTAAAAACAGAAACAAAAAAAATTCAAGTTTATTAAGTATATCCCACGCCTTTTTCACATCGTGTTTCGTTTAAACGAAAAGCGCTAATGATTATTGAAAAAAACCAGTTCCCTAGTCGGTCACGCATGAGAATCGCTCTTCCCCCTGTTCGCTCGAGGCATTTTCAGATCAGTCATCCTATAAAACCATGGTCAATCATCTGCAATAATTGCTCTAAAGTTAGTCCGGCACAGTTCAGCAGACCATGCCGTTAGATCAGCATCTAAGGGAAAAGATGGAGATGAACGATTTCTTCGGTGATTCAATTGCTTGACGGCCATAATTCTTACTAAATACCTCATCGCACAAGTTCTTGTGGAAGGCATACTCTCTCTTCAAAAATTGTTCTCGAGATCTGTACAGAAGACCTGACTAAGGAGGATAATGGTATACGTAAAATGTCTCAAATTTATCTGAAACTTTGGGCTTTAACAGCTTTTTTCGAAGAGACTCTTTGAACCGTTGGCGCGTGTGAGAAACGAGCGGTGTCTCATCACAAGTGAGCTGCGGTTACTGCATGGTTTTTGATGTCGTAGCTCCATCATGCATATGTGAAAGGTTTATTGGCCATTTTGGAGTCTTTCCTATACACAGTTGGAATCACCTAATATATACCATATTTGTTGAAACTGTCTTTCTCATTTTCCACTCAATTTTCATGACTATCATTATTTAATAATGTTTTTTTTGGTTGCTCGACATTTTTAATATGTTGTTCTGCAAGTTCCGGTCGTCCGTTTTCCCATGGTGTACAAGTACCAGTTTATTAATCACGCCGCTTCCCTCTGTACGTTGATCGCTAAGTGTTAGGCTTCATGCACAAGATAATCGAGGTGGTTGCATGGTTAACCAAGCTGCTGAGTTAAATTTCTAAGTGTAAAGTCTGATTAGCGTGGATTTTTTGCCAGGTTTTGTGCCGATACAACTGGTTTTTTAATCACTTATGAGTACATTTCGTGGAGATTTGTCCTTGAAGGAACACTATTAGTGCTGCTAGTCCGCCCTGCGCAACACTCATCAGTATTGTCTAATTGCACAGAAATGTAAATCTGTCAGTCTGTATGTGTACAATCTGTGTACACCTATAAATCTTATTCGATCTGTGAAAAAAGCTGGGATGCGAATGATAGTTTTCTTTCTCTTGAGCTGAAAGATGTTACGATTAGAGTGTGTGAGTTCCTCGAAAAAATCACATGTTATTGGGGCCCATCCAGAAAATTTCTGGAGCCGCACCAGTATGCAATCCAGTGACGTCTCAACGCACAGCAGTCACCAATCAGGAACTGGCTTACTAATGAACTGTTTGAGCACTTTTACATGCAGTCCAATGCAAATACATAGTCCCTCTGCCCCTCGTCTTCGGTTCGGCGTTCAATTTCCAACTGATGCAACTTGACGCTTCGTTGGGTTATTGGTACAAGATGGAGGTGTGGATGAACTGAGGTTGTTTTCTTAGGGGAATATAACATATGTCCTCCAAGAAGTATAATTTTGAAAATATACGGTTAAGGAGAAGGCTACAATAGCTTATCGACACTCCTTCTTCCGAAGAAAACATAACGTACGTATCTGAACACCATTGACCATGCATAGCCATCCACACATTGTGAATGTAGTGAGCTGTTGATGGAATGTTTGCCTCGAAAAAGGTGTACCTTATCCTTCAAAATCTTTGAAAGTCGTTTGCATTCTGCACTGCTCGAAAATCACGCGAATCTACGTGCATGGCAATCGTATGTTCATTGCAAATCCTTGCAGAGTCAGCTTGCTGCGAGCGTCCAGGGCTGGGATTCATGAAACGATAACCAACCGAACCAAAGATGGCTAGCGTGATTGGTTATCTTATTCACTACATGGTGCTAAGAGACGCAGGCGGCAAAAGTTGGTTTGCTTGGTTATCGTTTCATGAATCCCAGCCCAGGCGAATAATACCTAGCCGGATTTTTGGACAGAGTGGTCCAGTTTTAATGTTTGATGTCATGAAAATAGTCGTTAACCTTGACAAAGGAGAAGGACGTGTAGTGGAACTGTAGCGCAGCAAAACACCAAAGAGACAAAACGAATCGAGATTTGAACAGGTTTCTGCCGTCTGTCTATCCTTGGCAGACAGCAGGCGGTGGCACATTGCAGACAGTATTTAAACGACCGAACATTGGCAAAAAAGGAAGGGGTATACCCAAAATCCCAAAAGGAATAACTCGAACCAAATGTGTGCATCAAAATCGCAGTGCAAGTGCCAGTGCAGGTGGTTTAACTCTAATGACAGGAAGGGAGGGTGGGGTTCTAGGCAACATCATGGCCATACATTCAAAAAAATCACACCTATCAGTTGAAGAACCAAGTCCAGACATGCGTTCCTGTTAAGATTTTCTATTGTATATTCTCGGTTAACGGAGGTAATGTGAATGAGGAAAAGAATGTCAGCTATGCTGGTAATTATGCGGATTGTTTGATCCATACATTCAGTTGTGAAATCGATGCTTCTGCAGCATCTAAGTTGCAGGGGAAGACGAATGGGCCAATCCGAAGATAAGGAAGAGCCACTGTCGACATAACGTGACCTGGGATGCTGCCGAGCTTCATTCACTGGGTTATTTTCATTTATTTATCATATGGACAAATAGTAAACACAGATGGACAAATACCAAGCCCAAGACATGTACAAGAAAGCATCAGCACCAAGAATACTCGTAAGACAATCGAGAAGCCGGAAAAATGTTGTTAAGTCGTAAAGGAAAGGAATGAGAGGGAGAGAAGCTGGGCACAGACTCAGCGAATCATTTCAACTAGACAAGGAGCTGTTCATTATGCTTCTGAATGAACTAATGCTAACAGGTATCCCTCGCATTTTGCTCAATTTGACATGCTCTGCATCTGCTCTGTTGAATTACCGATGTCGTGTGCTTCACCTATACGCGTTTTCTGATAATCTTATTATAGCTTGGGATACCATTCAATACCTTGAACTTAGGTCCTGTATCTGGTCCTGGGTGCACCATTGAGACCACCCATGTGGGTGAAAGTGTTGAAGATGCATGAGTTTGAGAGGTGTTAACAAGTTTTCCCTGGGTAAATCAGTGACACATGTGGCCCCTGAATCAGCAAGTAGGCATTCACATTGCCACCTGAGATGTAGGTGATGTTTCACCTACTAGCTTTTTCGAAGAGAACTCTAATGTCTTTATATGCACACAATATGTATTTGAAGACTGTAGTGCGCGCTTGAAGTCCTTGCTTCAAGGTCAAGAGCTGAAAATAAAACTTTATTTCACCTTTTCTATGTGGAAGGAAGGAAGTCCCTTGCCCACGGCGGAAACAGGAAGTGCAGCAAACTTTGCAAATCGTGCTTTGCCATGTGTTGTCCTTTAAGGACGTGGACTTTCACTTGTTACTGAACACCTTTGAATTCTAACAAGATGCATTTTAATTTTTCTTTGAAAATAAGAATGCCGTGATTAATCTCGGCGATGACTTGTCCGTCGCACACTTGCATAACACCACCACCACATGCACTTTCATATTTAAGTATATTGGAACCGTGATCAAGAAAGGCTTGAAGAAGTTTTGAGGCTGTGCTAGTGTTGGGAAACTAGTTTATGCGATACTATGCAGGCTTATGAACACATCCCCATGTCTCTGGAAGGACGAGAGCTAGCCAGTGTTCCTGTGCGGGAATGGCATTTTTAAACATCTGTTTGTCCTTTCAGCTCAAGGGATTTTCGGAATGCGAACAAATACTGAGACTGCATTTAATTATGCATTAAATCCAGGACGGGCACTCACAGTGACGCGGTTGATATTGACCTTTTACAATTGCATGTACTCTGAAGTTTTTACCCAAGTTACATGTAAGGTTTTAGGGCTGAAACGATTCGCAAAATTTTTCTCTTATTCCAACTTACATGCGATATTTCTTGGACCAAAACAATTTACAAGCGAAGCTTTCGTAACAAAATAACTCACATGCGACCTTACTTGAGTCAAAACAACTTACTTGCAGGCTTTTTCGAGTCAAAATAACTTACATGCAATCATTTCGATGTCAAAACAACCTATGGAAATGTAAGCTTCTACATATATGCAGTTTACATAAATCCTTTTTAGAACCAAACTAATTCAACTGTAGGCTTTTCGAGCCAATTTAACTTACCTGCAGTCTTTTAGGAGTCGAAACGACTGACATGTAACCTTGCCTATAATTCCTGCATGTAACATTTTAGGAGCTCAACCATGTTACATGTAAGCTTTTGGGGACTTTTACACAACATTTGCGTAACGTTTTGGAGCTTAAAACACGTTACTTGCGGCCAGCCGATCGGCTGGTTTGATCGGAGGCAGTAGCGAAACATTAAAATGGATGGAATCACACCACGTACATATCAAAACTTACAGAAAAAGTGTAAAAATAGGCCGATACCACTGAGGTCGCAATTGCAGACGAAGTCCACCCTGGTGCATTCCTTGAGCTAAAAGACCTTACATATGTTTTGGTCGTCCGTTCAAAAACTTGTAGTACTCCCTTAGTTGTTCTCGCCAGTGACGATATCAAGTCATTTGATTGCGTATAGACTGCGCAGGAATTCTTAGACTAATTGTTACACTCCTATAATGTTTGTAGAATATATGCTCTAGTCGAAACACTTGGACCGGACAGTCTCCTGGCCACTCAAAACACGAGCAGCCTCCTTGCAAGCCGTTTTTCGATCTCAGTCGTCTTATCGCCTGTCTAATACCCCTCTCTCGCCTCATGAATGTGATGTCTTCCTTTTAAGTAACAAAAGTACATATTTTTCCGGGGCTCCTCCCCGAACCCCGATTCGAAGCTCCCTTTGCTTTTCGACCATTTTACGAAGCCCAGCTTGCCCCCGGGAAGACCTGCGCTGGGGTCTGATTGCAGTACATGAAGTTCCGTAAAAGAGACAAGAAGGCTGTAAACGACGTTCCAAAGAGAACAGGGAAGAGCAGCGATAACAATTTTTCGTTTCATTTCGTCTGCTGTATAGCATGATTTAATTCGAAATAACCAAATCAATTCCAGTCTCTAGTTCACCCTGTAGTTACTGCAATAGTTAAGCCAATGGAGCTAACAAAAGGTTAATTCGAACTTTTTCTCAGGAACGATGATAGGTAAGCCAAAACATGGTCTGTTTCACTGGAGATTGTTGCAAAGACGTTTGAGGGAAAAGAGCGCGATATAGTGCATAGTAAATGGAGAGGTGGAAATGGAAAACACAAAATATGCACGAATAGGCACACATCTTCGCGTTCGAAATAGACTATAAGTGCCTTTATCGGCTGCCTCTTCGAGTACCGTACACTTCTCTGCGTTGTTTTACGCGTTTTTTTTTCTATGACATCTCTACATTAGGATAAGTTGGGCATTGCGAGCGAAGCTCCCGTCGAATCATTCCGCTTCCGTCTAATCATTCCTTGTTTGACTAATATTTTATTATTAATATTTAGACATTTCCCATTTTGTTTGTCCTTTTGTCCTTCCATGAGTTTTTTTTTTCTTCAAAACTCTCTTTAGGGATTACGACTGCTCAACTACACTCACGAAAAATTCTCGTTGTATTGACACCGCGCAGCCGCCAATTCGTGGCCAGGCAGATGCCTTACCCGCAGTGGCCGAAAATGACCGAGAACGACAGTGGTCGTGACCGCTGATGGTACGTAGGGGTCCATGGCAAGGGTGTCAGTTGAGATTGCACATATGGTTCAGAAATGAAGTATTCGGTTGATACAAAAGAAATGGCGCCACAAAACATATAATTTCATTTGGTCAAAGTGTGATGCCTAGATATGGTAAAGCGCAGAGAAAGAACTCTTTATTTCGTGGGTGTAAAAGAACCCTGTTGCTGTTAACAGTCGTGAGACAATCGAAAATGTCCAGAAATATCATTCTCGATTTTTCGAATTTTCTTAATTTCTATACAACACCACAGGCGATGCAGTCCAAAATAAATTCTTTGTATTTGCCACATCACAATCTATTCCATATGTGAGCCCTTTTGCAACGGCTCCGATTCTAGGGAAACGTACATGAGTATTTTTTGAAGCGTTTCCTTCGTTGCTGCTAGGATTCTTGCAAGATGATTCTCTCCAAGCTGCTTTCCGGAAGGGACACCTTTAACAACATCTAAAGTTGTAATTTGCTCCAAAAAATCGCGAACGGTCTGCTGGAAAAACTTCCGAGAGCTGGCTTGAACTTTGATAATTTGAGTGGGAAACCTCTGAGTAGTCATCATATTCTTTAGGAAAATTGTCTTATTTTTACTGCTTTTACCAGCTCCAAAAGCTCTTGTTCCGCAAGAAAAAAATTCAACAAACATGACAATAGACACGGATGTTTATAAAATGTTATTGTATTGGTGTGCTTACCGCAGTAGGACGACGTTTCATCACTTTCGTAAACTTTGAAATTTTTGAAATTTTGTTAGATTAGCACTTGTAACCACAAAACGGCTGAGGCTGTTGGGCTCCTACTCTACGGCTCAAAGTATCCTTTTTTGTCTGTATACCTAGTCTTTTAAGATCAGCTTGAGATTTCATCGTTTGTAGGAAAAGTGTTCTTTAGATCAAATTTTACATTTCGTCACAGCTCACGGTACGGTAGTGAGAGCATAATAGAGTACCAACCAAAGGGGCTATGAAAGCAGGGTTCTGTCACGCAGTACAACAGTTCTTGATGCCTCAGGAATCCATCCGTCCACTTTCTAGTTTTGAAGCGCTGAAATTACAAGATTTGTAAAATTCCATGTGCAAGTATAGCTATAGAAGGCTTAACAAGCGGCTTCATTAGCTGGCAACCACACTTCGCATCAGCCTGGCATTGCCTTTCAACTAACCAAGCAACAGCAGCTCTGGATTCATGTCATTTTTTGTCTCTTTTTCTGCCGTTGAGGAATGGGTATCCCACCGATCGAAAAAATGCGTTCGACGTACTCCCACGTAATTTCCCGAGCCGTTTTAACAAGCTAGGTAGTCTAAAAAAACGACCAACAAGGTAGGACGTGCGCAACTTTTTAGAAACAACTCTGTGCTCTCTACTCGGAAATACCCCAAAACTATTAGGTTGATGCAAAAGAATTGGCGTTTTTTCATGTTGACCGTATTTTCTTTCATAACTTCAATGAATGATAACTTCGGCAAACCATAAAATTCCTTCAATTAGCAGCGACCATTTGTTATCGTACAAACAGGTCCCTGATGCTGTACGCCTATATCGTGGTTGCCAGCTTATGTGGCCGTTTGTCAAGCCTTCTATAGCTATACTAGCACATGGAATTTTACAAATCTTATAATTTCAGCGCTTTGAAACTAGGAAGCAGACGGATGGATTCCTGTCACCTTGCGTATTCTGAGGCATCAAGAACTGTTGTACTGAGTGATAGAACTCTGCTTTCGTAGCCCCTCTGGTTGGGACTCAATGATGCCCTCACTACCGTACCGTGAGATGTGAAGAAACGTAAACTGTGATCTAAAGATCACTTTTTTTTACAAAAGATGGAACCTCATGCTGGTTTTAAAAGACTAGGTATGTAGACAAAAAAGGATACTTTGAGTGTATAGAGCAGGAGCCCACCAGCCACAGCCCTGCTTTACAGGTGCTAGTTTGGCGAAATTTCAAAAAATTTCAAAGTTTACCAGATGGGGCAACTCATGAAACATCGTCCTAATGCGAAAAGCACACCAGTACAATAACATTTCATTAACATCTCCGTTGAAAGCTAGTTGGTTACTGTTTCGTAGTCTAGTAGGGTTTTGCACACTCTTTTTTGGTTTCCAGTGAAGTTCAGGACGCTAATGCTCTGAGGGCATAATCATGTACACATTCAAAAACCTTCACAGCAAGGTAAAGCACCTTATAAATCCTTAGGAGCACGGGTTTGGTACTAGTGGTCAGCTATTCTACCACCGTGTCCGTAACTAAGGTGAGCTCTACCATATCTGTGTTCATTGTACTGTTTTTGAGTGTACGGCTGGATGAAGGATGTCTTGTAGAGGGATGAGGCGTTTGAGAGGGTAAATCACTTTTGTCTTTGACTTTCCAGACTCTGACGAAGGCGACTTCGCCGAAACGTTAGCCTCAATAAAGATCGATAACTATCTTGGCTAACAGCTCAAAAGAATCCTACTGTATTCCTTCACAGCAAGATTTGATAGATCTCGAGACGCTGATTCCAAAAATGTACACAAATCTGTGGATATCTCTGCTCTAAACTGAGCTATAGCGGAAAGACAAAAAAAACGCGCTTTTGCGTTTTTTCGTCTTTTTTTCCAAAAATAACCTACGGTATTGTATGCTGCGCTCTTCTTTTTGCAAATATTGGGAGCTGTACTGTACCCAATTGATTTTCAGTGCTAACTGGTTTGGTGTGTGATTGTGTCCTATTGACAGCGAGTGGTTTTTCATGGGTACAGAATCTTGGGATTCTCATGCATGCGGACGAATTCGTACTCTTAATTATCCGTGTATTTCAATTTTACCAAATGATTTTTTGAAAAATTTTACCGAATTTTTCAAAATGATTCACAGTTGAGTCCATTACATATGTACACATTTACTGAATAGGAAACAACCAGGCTCAAAATCCATGTTTGAGAACCCGAACTGTGATATTTTGGCAACTCTGATTCAAATATACGTTAATTCGACAGCGTTCATGCGTTCGATCATGCACATAATCTTATGTGAGTAAGAAGATGCGTTGAGCTTCTCAGCAATAACTCATTGCCACAAGATGGCATCCCCATAAAAGTCGTCGATTTCGAGAATTTTATGGGCGTAGGGGTAAGATAATTTTATCTAACATCCTTCCACGTCAGTTTACGCGCCCTTCTTTCACTGTCTGAGAACTCCTGACCAATGTCTTGGATGTGGAACTTCTGCGAAGATATATTCTGCTAAGTGATTCCCTCACAGGCTGACAAAGTACGACCATCGACCAAGCAGAAAACACAAATCCTGGAGTTGAAAATCAATCACGTTAATCTTTTTCGCATTTTTTTGAAAAAAAAAACGTACTCAGATCAATGAAAACCTCCTTTGTACAAATGGCGAAAACCACTTGATCCCGGTTCATCACAGTGAAGTTATTGAAAATATATAAGGGAACCTAAATAATTGCAAAGTTTAAACGAGGAGCATCAATGCTAAACACGCCCTACGCTCCAACGCATGTGTTCTCATCGCAAGAGCCAGCTTATTACTAGCTATTATGTGTGACTAGTTGCTTGATGTTAAAACTGGTTGTCACACTTACTTAAATGTAGGCTTGAAACTCAGAGTTTGGATATGAAAATTATCCTGGTTCACACCAGGACAACTTTTATACACGAACTGCCTTCAAACTTAATATAATTGGCATAACTAAATAACATTTCGTACGCAGGCATTGATTCACTAATTCGCGGAATCAGTGGTTACGGTAGTGCAAAATGGTGGTGAGATTCGTGATGAGCATGGTGATAAAAAAAGGAAGTGATTGTAAAAGAAAAATTAAGAGCTAGGGATAGCCTAGTTCCGTTTCGCAGTCCCGGCAAGCACCGCCCCGAGTAAAACTCATGAAATAGCTATGAATCATTAAATCACTAAGTACATCGCACAAATAGGCCGTCAGATTCGTGATCAGCGTGATAGATATTCCCTGCAAGCTTGCTTGGCGGAAGATAAAAAAATCAATGAATCAGTATTTATCGGACAAAGTGGTTGTCATATTCTGATCTGCGTGTTGCCGTGGACTCGGAATTGAGCTGAACTGGGAGAAAGCCGTAAAATCGATTATTAAATCGACATCCAAGTCGATAATATCTGACGACCAGTGTCCTAACCCATCCATCGGATTTGGAGGATGTCTCATATTTCCGAGCTCCTTTCCTCATTACCCCGTCTACAGATGCTTTTTCATCGTTTGAAATTGGCGCCAAGCGGGTCGCCGGGATTTTCGAAAAAAGTAGTAGTAGTGTTTTATATATAGATTATCTCAACAAGGTTTTTCTAGCTTAATTGTTGTTTGTTGTTATCCGATGCGGCAGTGCAAGATTCTTGATATTCGCAACCACTAGTGCACAGTTCTGTCCCCATCTTGAAAGGCAGTCTCACTGCAACTCTGGGAGATGACCAGTCCCTCACCACAAATAAGCTATAGTTACTGAGTGATTTTTGATCTTTATCGGTAAAACTAGCTCGCTACACCCTTTAAGCATGAGCAAACCGTCCTACCACGGCCCAAATGATTGCGGCACAAACCGCAATCGTTTGGGCCGTGGTAGGACGGTTTGCTGGCCATTCCAGAGCATTTCATATATATCACTGAAATCATAGCGTCGAACTGGACCCTGTTAATATCTCAGGATCAAAAATGAGGAAGACTCTGCCTCTAAGCAGGTGACGTATGATCCCCTCCCCTTCATGTACAGGGTGACCCAAAAGTTTTGAGCGAGAACCTTTTCCAAGTGGTAGCAAAACTTCATATAAGAAGCAATGATAAATGAATTAAGGTGATGGTTTACCAGAGGTGCTGCCAACAAATTAGTACTATTAAGAACGCAAATCCCTCTTGCTGTTGAAGGAGAGGCGAAAACGTGCTAGAGTAGAGTTATCCGTGGACATCAGCATATCATCTATTACTCTCCTGATAGTCATTGTTCGAAAGGGGTATTCGGATTATTTGGATATTCGAATATTTGACGCTTTCAAAATATTCGTTTATTCGAATATTCGAATATTCGACGCCTTCAAAATATTCGTTTATTGGAATTTCCAAACATTTGATCATTCTTAATTATTCGATTATTCGAATATCCGAATATTTGAGTAGCCATTTTCAGCAGCACCTTCGCCCCCATAATTCTCGAGTCTCATCAGCAGCATCTACCTTCGCTAAATTTGAGATTGCTAAAATTTCATTCACATATCGCCAGTATAGTTTGTCAAATAATTGACATCTGCCACTGTTCGCGGTCTAAATGCACTCCACCTAAAGCTCAAACATGACAACTACAATAGTACTTTAGAATGCTAGATTGAAATGTTGGAACAAAGTTGTATGGTACTTGGAGAACATAGGGTCTCCTACAGCGCTACCGACGCAGAATTGTCCGGTTTATGCCTCGTTCTCGAGAATACTTGAAATCTCATGGGAGCTGCCTTCAACCTCTCACTGAAACGAAAATGAACAGAGTTCAAGAAGTTGAGAAAGCTCACCTCAACAACCGATAATAGAAAAGTGGTGATGGAGGTAGTCATACCAACAATTAATAAGTTAGACTCAATTTTTCGAAAGTTTGTTGGATTGGTCCTGAGAGTAGCCAATTGATAATAGGTAACAACTGTTGCAAACAAAATTATAACACCACAGATACAACCAATTAACATGGTCAGAAAGGTGACGGAATTCTGCAAATAGCTGTTATTTGTTCAATTTTTCGCTGGCTCTTCTCCAGCGAAGCTAAACGGTGATTAAACATTAAACATTAAAGATACGAAATGACGAAGACTTGCTTGGAAGAGCAACAGTAAGCTGTGTTAAGGCTGTTTTTATATAAAAATTCAAAATCTGCTGCAAGTTCATCAGTAATTTAGGTAGTAGTATTGGTGCTTTCATAGAGGCTAATCACTGTGGTAGAACAGAGATTCATTCATGCTACTTGATGGGAGCAGATTTTATGAATTCTGCCTGTACAACTTTACTACCCACGGATATATTCTAAAATTTTGAAGCATTCGCTACTTTATTAATAATCTATAACTTTTAAACCATGTAAACTGCATGGACGAACGCGTGACTCACCCATGGGTTCGGCAGCAACTTCTTGTATGCTATGGTTAGTCCTCCCAGCGAATACCGATACAGAAATGCTTTAGTTGGAAGCAGATACCACGAGGTTAATAACGGCAGAATAAATATTGAAACCAAGACGGGCCAGATGTATTTTTCCCAAATCTGAAGCAAATCTCAGTCCTCACAAAGCACATGACGAGAAAGAGACTAGCCAGTACAGTGGAAGTCGGCCATATAACAACTGTCATTCGGTTTATTGAAAGAATTGTGGCGGCGTAGAAGCTGGCGTGTCGTGTATACGTCATCACAAACTGCACCGGAGCCAACGCATAATTTGGATCTCCCCAAAAAGAAAGCAGTTCCCGACAAAAATAGCCAATGGCAATAAAACGAGTCGTCGTCATGTCCCAGCACCACTCTATCACCATCTGTACAGAACGGAATTTGTACATTTTCTTGAAAAGTAGGCTCAAATAGAAGACTAGTCAAACTGCTATACTTACCACGAACGAACTCGCAGCATATATCTTGAAAAATGTAGCTCTGATGAATCTTGCTCGTCTTCTAATGATAACAACCGTGATATGGACATAAAGAATCACCGTTGGTATGCCGTAAATCAATGGGATGAAATAAAAGAGCTGTTTGACTAGCTCATATTTCGTATCGTCACAGGCGGCTAAAGTCGAATTTAATACCATTGGGATATGCAATGACAGAGGCGCCCACGACCTCTTTAACCTGGAAATCATGGCTACTGTTTCAAAGGAAGCGTGCGATGTATGTATGTGTAATCATGGTAAGAACTCCAATAACGGTGTGAGGATATTGATGTCACGACTAATTATTATGGAGGCTGGAAAAAAAAGGTTCCTCTATGGTGCAGGCTATGGTAGTTTATCATACAGGGTGAGTCATGAATACGGTAACACAGAAAAGTGTACGCAGAAAAAGCATTTACATGTAATTTGAAACATAGTTGTAGGTCCCATGTTTGCTAGGTCACATCTAGCATAGGGCAACCCTTCACCTCGGAATATCCCCCTTCAGCTCCGATAGCGGCCCCAACATGCTGGACGAAATCGTTGATCGCACCGCGCAAGTGGTGATGGTTCAGCTCAGCGAACATTTTCTAGAGTGCTTGCTCAACTAATCCAAATTCTGGAGAGGTTATGAACAAGCGCTAGTCTTACGTATTACCAAAGAATATTAAACTTACTGATTGAGACCCATGCAAATTGGTGAAACCAATAGGAGCTAAAATATATTGTTGCTGAGTCCTCATACAAAAATCAGTTGTAAGCCAGATCACTGCTCCGGTAAAACGTTACGAACGGCCGTCCCAACTGAGTTTAACTTCGAGGCAAAACATTTTTTTTCAGAGGAGAAACGGGGGTAGTTACCGTATTTGTGACTAACCTTGTATATCGTCACAAAATGAAAGTTTACGGTCAGAAAAGATTCAAAGCAAATTTCACAGGAAACAAGACGTCGGGACAAGATCAGTTCCCACAAATTCATATCTGCTCAGAAAACAAATACGGGACCACTGCGATTTTTGATCATCTAATTAACATGTTGGCTCACAGCTGTTTCATTACTACTATGACATTGTTTTTTTTTCTTCATTTATGCAAAGATCTTTCAAATAGAAACTCGTCAGACGATAAAAGAAATAAAGCCAGATGGGTCACTGTTTAGTGCAAAGAAAAAAAAAGCAGACACAGTCAAAGAGTGTTTTACAGAAAAGTTCGAGTTAGAAGCAGCCCATCTGCTCTTCTCCATTTCTAAGCTACCAGCGATACCTAGCCTTCATAAACCTTCATAACATGCCATAATCAAAAGAAGCTTTTTCGATTCTCTTTCCATTTTCTGCATTGTTTTCTGACAGCTTAGTGAGACGCGGTAGACAAACGCAAAATCAAATGTGTAAAATCCACCACGTGGTAGTCCAGAATGAAAGAGTAAGGCAGAAGATGTCTTGTCATTGAAGAGCATTAAAAAACAGCAACTGCATAGTCAAGGGAAGCTTGAAAGAGGTTTTCCGCAGCAACATAGGGTAGGAATATGAAAAAGCTTCGAGATCGTGACAGAATCCATAATCCACATTTCGAATCCACTTTCAATCAGTATGGCAGGAAAATTTCTCACTCTGATCTTCAGAGGCGATGTATGTAATAGAACACTGTGCTTTCTCATACATTCTTCATGATAAGCTTTTCGTTTGGCGTGGCGATACAATTTTCTCGAAATTAGTGGCAAAGTTGTCAGCCGCCAAATGAGCAAAAAATGTCAGTGTGAAGGGGATAGAACCACTACGATAAACTAGTGCACTCCTATGTAAATTTGTATGTGTGAGAGGAAAAACAAATGGGCGGGGGGGGGGGGTGGTAACTATGATGTTTGGGTGACCTCTTTTAGGAAATTCCACTTTTTAATGGAGAATGGTGTACACATTTTCAATCTGCAATAGTTTCGCAGATAGGAGACGCCAAATGTCAAATAACGTCCCAACAGTTCCATCCTTCCTGCCTACTAGCGCCCCTTCCGGAAGCTAGAAAGTGGGGCGGGGGAGATAATTGGGGCATGCGCAAAAGCTTCGCATTTGATAAATCCCTAGAAAATTGACAAAGAAGCAGAACTAATCATTAAATGAGCTCAAATTTGGAATCCTCCTTATGAGCTGAATATGAGTAGGAGAAGTCCTTTCTCTATCGTAGGACGTATTGGTGCGCTTTCCTCGCTATTGAGCCAACGCAGACGCGTTTTCCATTGGCGGACTTGTATCTTGCCGTTCTCCAACTTATCGGACCAAAGTCAACTCACCCGTACCCTGGTGTTCTCCACACCATTGGGCTACGGCATGTCCTTCTTCCATCGATGTACCAGCATTCTAGCGATTTTCTCACTGTTGGGCCAAACCGGACTCCTTCTCCGTCGGCGGATCCGTATCCTGGCCTTCCCCACACCATTGGGTCAAGGCAGACCTTTGGTCCACCTGAGGGCCCGCTCGTCTTCTTCACTGTTGGGCCACAACGAACACGTTCACCGCTGACCCGTATCCTGGTATTATCCATTTTACTGAGTCACAGCGGACCAATCTTGTATTGGCGGACCCGTATGCTGGTGTCTTACTCACTGTTGGGCGACGGCGCACCCTTCCTCCATTAATGGATCCCTATCCTGGCGTTCTCCATGTTATTGAGCCACAGCGCACCCATCCTATATTGGCGGACCCGTTTCTTGGCGTTGTCCACACTATTGAGCCACGGAGGCTCTTCTTCCATCCGAAGGCCCGCATTCTAGCGTCTTCTTCACTGTCAAGCTAAGCCGGACCTCTTCCCCATGGGAGGACTCGCACCCCGGCATTCTCCGCACTATCACGCCATTGGACCAAAGCGACTCCGTAATCTGGCTTTCTTCACCACTGGGCCACGGCGGGTCATTCCTCCATTTGTGGACCAGCATTCTGATGTTTTCCTCACTGTTGCGCCACACCGGGCCTTTACTCCATCGGTTGACCCATATCCTAGCGTTTTCCACGTTATTGAGCCAGAGCGAACCAATCCTGTATTGGTGGACCAGTATGCTGGTGTGCTCCACACTATTGGGCTAGAACGGGCCCTTCAGCCGTCTGTCAACCCCTATTCTGGTATTTTTCCTCACACATAGGCCAAATCGGACCCGCTTTCCATCGACGAAGCCGTCTCCCATCGTTTTCACCACTTTTGGGCCACGGCACACCTGATTTCTGTCAGAGCACCTGTACTCTTCGCCGAGAGTAATGGTAAAGGCTTGGGAGTTATTCAAAAAATTTGATTAGTTATTTGTTGATCTTTATCAACTATTTGTTGATTGGTTTTACAATGTCATGCCTTGCTATATTGAAGCGTTTAATCTGTATAATGGTCCACGAGCTTCCTCGAAGTGAAATGACACCGTGATTGCACAGTCCCATCGACTCCTCAGCTGGGGAGGCGGCAGAAGCATCCACCAACTGTGCCGACCGCGTAGCTACAGCCATTACCCAGCTTCCGAGACGCTGCGGAGTTGTCGTATAACCCGCCCACCTCTTCAGTGGAGGGCATAAGACGTTGCAACAGTGGAACGATGGTTTTCCTGCTGCGTACATTGTGCAGCCTGAAAAAACAAAGCTTGTAAACACTTCCTCACCCCTATGTTACGAGACCGCCAGCGAAGGTGATGAAATCACCATCCCGTGCATGCAGGAGGGCTAGGAGTAGGTGGCGGGTCCCGAAAGGAACGTGTCTGAGACCCTAAAAATCGGCCACCTCGCCTCGCATCTGCGCCTCAAGATTACCGGTCTAAGAGTGCCGCCCCTATATGGAACAATATGCCTGGCGCTCTAGCCCCCTTACGGCGCTTTGCTTAATAAATAGATGGAACAACATGTCTGGCGCTGTGGCCCCCTTACCGTGCTTTGTTTAATAGATAGATCTCTTAAAATCCTACCTCCTCCCCATTTCTAACCACTCAAGACTATTACCTTGTTGCAAAATCGACGTCGGATTTCGACAGTTGACTTTGAATTGTCATAACTTGTCCATAGCTAGGCTTTTTTGGCAAATAGAGATATCGTTTGAATCACATCCTCATCATCTTCGCTTTAGATTGTGGTTCCTTTAAATTTGGAGAAGAATTTTTCTGAGCCACTAAAAGCGGCGGAAGCGTTTGAGCTGATGCATTTTCACGGTCTATTATTCCTCTCAGGGATGGATACGACCACCTCAATTGGTGGTTACCTGTAGGTGAACAGTCTTTTGAATACGGTGCATGGAGAAGACTCTCGATATCCGCTTGTATCTTTTTCCAGGTCGTCGGCAGTGTGAACTGTGGTCTTCTGCTATTGCACGGAACCAGAGGATAATAATTCGAGGCGAATCCAACTACCCTATTTTTTTTTCGCTATGCTCATTTCTCCCAAAAATAGGAAGATAGTGAACCTCAAGGCTAACTTCGAAATAATGAACAGATCATCTGGTGATAGCTCCCACCAGCGCCTTCAGAACGGTGTTGACATCATCAAATCTAAGTCCATATCTCTGAGAGCCGCATCTTTAAAACTGAATGACATGGTCCAGTATTGGGCTCTGCCCTTGTTCCTCCTCGCACGTTGGTAATGTCCTCCTTTTAAAGGCAGCAGGAGCTGAAATTCTTGACTCTGAGCTGAGCTGCGGGTGGTGAAGTACAGACTCGGCATATCATAAATGTGAAACGAACACAGAGAATGATGGCTTACCTGCAGAGAAAATGGAACATTCGTCGCGAACACGCCTGGCCGTGTTCGTGCGCGGACGAGTTTTCCCCGGCGCGAAAGCCATTGCGGCGCGTGGTTTTGGCCGAGTCCCGCCATGAAACCCTGTGAATTGAATGCATTTCGTTTTCCCTTTGCGCCAAACCACGCACCGCAATGGCTTTTTGCGCCGGGGAGAACTCGTCCGCGCACGAACACGGCCAGGCGTGTTCGCGACGAATGTTCCATTTTCTCTGCAGGTAAGCCATAATTGTCTGTGTTCGTTTCACATTTATGATGTGCTGAGTCTGTACTTCATCACCCACAGCTCAGCTCGGAGTCGAGGATTTCAGCTCCTGCTGCCTTTAAGTAGCTCCGTTTTTGCCAATTTCGAGTCCATGATACAGTATGAGACGAATTTTTGCAAAGGGCTGCACTTCAAATCACCTTCCGACAAGCCAACAAAAGTTGATAGAGCTAAATGAGAATGAAAGGGGAGAAAGTACAAGAAATATATGTAGTTTTGAAGATGAAAACCAAATTTCATGGGTAAAAAATCCGACATCGACTTTGCAACAACCTAATACATATGAAATGTGCAACGATAAGCATGTCTACATCTCTTGAGGAAGGCGTGTACCAGTTCTGGGTAGGAACACCAGCAGTTGGTGAATGTGCAGGGAGGGGGACGCTAGAGGCGGAAGAGTATGTCATCACCATCACTGGAATGCGGGGGCAAAGCTTTCTGTGATGATTGTGAACAAAATGAGTGTCAGGTTACTAATACTGCTAAGTTCCATCCAGCTGATGATAGAGGAGTTTCCCGTCACGGGACAAGGAGTGTATGTGTAGAAGACATGAGATCCAAAACGAAATCACAGGTGGGTGATACAAATGCTGTACTTCTTAGCGCAGCTGAGCATAGTCTTGCTGACGCTACTGACTATTTAGCGTTGATCATAAAAGGATGAGTGCACTTTGGTCGAAAGTTCCCCAAGTGAATGTAAGCAATATACGTTGAGACAGTTAATTTCCGTCGAGATGACGGTGTCAAGCATTCAATGGCAGAACAAGGAAGTGATATGGTCGGAAATTGTGAAGGAAAATCGAATAGAAGTAAGAGTAATGCTGCAACATGACATCAAATTGACGACACTGTACATATGGATTTCTTGTGGAAGAAGCATAAGGATGCGTAGGAATGAAAGGGACGGAAAATTGAAAGAAGTATGAGAGGGGAGGCAGGAATGAATGGGACGCAGCATTATGACGAAGGTGTATTATATTAGGTTGGTGCAAAAATAATGCGCGTTTTCATGCTTCTGATTCCGAACCTCATAACTCCTTTCAAAATCGATCTTTTGCAGAAGGCTTAGAACTATTGTAATCCGCAAATCTTTAGCAATAAGGTAAATGTTCTCCGACTACCGCGCCATTCTGACACTCCTTCTAGAATCGACGAACTTCCGGAGGGCAATTTTGGCATCACTTTAGTCTTCGAGAAAATTCTCCTGGAATACGTCGTCCAGGTCCTCGAGGAAGTGGTAGTCGGTGAGCGAGAAGCTTGCTGATTATGATCTAAGAGTCCAAGCTTCCTAGCTCAGTTGCTCCAACCAGTTAAGAATCTGTTGTGCAGGGTGTGCCTGGACGGTGCTGTGTAGGAGTGTAGAATCCATTTTATCGGACAACGCTGGGGTCACACAGTGAAGTTTATAATCTATTTCATTTACGTCTTGAATACACTTACCAGATTAAGAAGAGTGAATGAGCTGCAGTGAGCGATTTTTGCAGCAGGTCACCACAAAGTCGCCATGACCTTATTTTTGTGTTGCATCGATTTCTGGGAGTGTTTCGGTGCATCTTCCTCGTCCAACAGTTGAGCAAGGCACTTAATTTTGTCGTAGAGGGTCTATACTTTATATTTTCTTACTAAGCGACCTAGTGTCTGGTCGCAATTTTTCCACTACAAAGGCGCGAAGCAGACCTCTCAATGAGGATCAATGTGGTACTCGTTCAGTATGCGTGACATCAACTCATCGAGCTTTTTTATCCTTCCATTTTTAATGAAGGTCTGACAACAATTACCGGCGATGTTCTGCGAGACCAAATATGTTGTTTTGGATAGGTGCTCTTTAATAATTGTCATCAGTTGAGGATCGCAAACCCCAGGAAGACCTATGCGACAGTCCTTAGTTTCGAAGCAAGGCACACCATGCCGAAAAATCCGGAAGCAGCTCAGGGGAATGCATTCGCTCACACTCCCTTCGCCAAAACTATGGTGGTATTCCGAGTGGTTCGTGCTGCGATGCCGCCGAGTTTTAGCCCGCTGAAGAGAGTTTGGCAGAAAACTTGTTTTGGCGCCTTTCGTTCCACAATTAAAAATTCACTAAAAACATGAACTTCACTCAAAATGAATGAGATGATTGGAAAGGCCATGAAATTTGCTACAAAACGATGAGCAACTTCTCATGCAGAGGATAAGAAACACCGGAAGTTTTCTGCACCGAAGATGAAGCAGCAAAAAACGCGCCTTATTTTTGCACCAACCTAATAAAAAAAGCACAGTAACAAGTACAATGTTATTTGATCACCAGTCTGCCCATTAGGTGAAGTCTGGCCGATCCATTGACTCCAAACTTCAAAACTTTTGCTAATGCTCACAGCGTTCGCATGGATTTACTTTACACCTGAATTAGATTGACGCAATGTTATGAGATCTTTCGAGATGTTTTCAAAATGAAAGTAACTCGTAAGCTTTTGAGAATATGTTTCACTCCATGAAAATCAAATTCAATGCCATCTAAGCGTTTCTAATGAGCTGCACCTGGTAACACCGCCAACAAACGACTCTCCATCCGTTGAAGAAAGCATACATAGTCCCAAGTGGTCTATATGGGCCCTCCAAAAACACCATTAATTATATCGAGTCTGACGATGGAAAACTCCTTTTCGAGACCAAAGAAGCCAGTATTCCCTATGTGGATAAGTTAGCGTGAAAGCTCACTAAAATTATTCATGCTGTTCTCCTCACCGTGATATGGTGACAATAAATGACGCTGCCAACTAATTTGTCTTAGTAAAAATTCAAAACAGAGAATGAATGACCACAATCCGAACCTTTCGAGTTATGCCACCATTTCATTTTCACTCTGCCATACCCCACTCATGCTCTACTTCGCATTTTTACTAGGACAAATTAGTTGGCAGGGTCATATATGCTCTGATGTTCGGTGGCGGTACATTTGGCGAGAGAATGTGTCTGGCAATGCATCTTACAGGATGACATTTTGCTCGGCAATACATTTTCCGGGAGAATGGGTAAAGAATCTATTTGGTAAAACAAAAGCAAACGAATATGTTGGCGATACATTTTCCGGGTGTTTGGCATAAGAAAATGCGAAAGAATGTACTAACGAGTAAAGATAACGATTATGTGGCATAACACGTTCTTTTTTCATTCCTAGTTGAAGGTTAAGCCGGTGTCTGCCGAGATGACTCAGGTGGCATCGCACTCCGAAGATTGGTATCATAGCACGATACCTGATGATATCGACATTTTTCAGCAGTTGGTAGCCCTTTTGGTTGACGATACATAGGGAATATCTGCGTGGTGATGCATTTGGAGAAGTTTGCTTGGCAACACAGTTCGTAGGACTTCTTGTTTGGCAATACTTTTGACGGACCAACTCTAGAGCGGGTCAATTTCTTAGTAAGAACGAGAACCTTCAGTATACCAGCAAACAGAAAGAAAACAACACTCACGTGCGCGGACAGAGTGTTACCGGCGTGGGCACGTACACACAGTACACAGTACTACAGCAGGTGAGGAAATTTTCAATCTCACAAATTGAAATCAAACTTTAATGCTGCTCGAAAAAAATTATTGTTGGAAATCAGGCGTCATTTCGACAGAATCTAAAGTACAAGACTTGCACATGTCCAATTACTGTTTTTAGTACACCCCGTCTCGCCAATTGCATTTTTCCAGTTACTTTACACCCACACCAGTGTCGTGTAAATAATAATTTCTTCCAGATTCCTGCATCATATATTCATTGAACTTAGTTAGATTCACCAGGTAAAATTAGTTATCCTCAGGAATTATTCCAGTCGAGAGAAAAAGAATCGCTGCCAACGTTCTATGACGTTCTATACATAGCACAGCTTATGGTACCCAAGTGGTAGTGGATGTGGTTATACATTTACACCGGAAGTGCCACGTTAAGGCAAAAAAAACAAGACTAAGCCCAGTAAAGGCAATGTAACTGCTAAAAAGATAAAGCTAAAACAATAAATGGGCTGTGCAAGACCAAATATGGCATGATTTGAACATAAAGTCAGAGAAAACGCAAGAGATCTGGTATGAGATCCCTTAAGAGTATTTTATATTTCATTTATTTGTTCTTTGCTGTCGAGGTTCACCAATTACTAAATAGACCTTGTTGTTAGTATTAGGTTGTTGCGAAATTAATGGTCGAAATGAATCCTTCAGCTCAAATTGTTGTAACTCGGCTCAAACACATCAGTTTAGCAACCGTTCCATTAGGTAGATCCTCCCCTGCATTCCAGCGCGGATTGCACGCCTCTACAGCAAGAGCTGAGATCACAAGAATTGGCAAACTTTTAGAAGGCAGTTTCAGCGGTCTTCAGATTAGCAATCTGCTGCTGTCGTTTTTTCGCACTCCAATAGCCCACTGTTTATTAGGAAGGTTATTCCAAGCCAAAAAAACGCAAGATTACCGTACACCTCCGCCAAAGATTGAACGAGTTTGAAGTGATTAACCATAATCAGCCAAAAATCGCGTAAGCTCATCATTTGTTTGCGACTTCATAAGATTCCTCAAGAAAGAGTTATCCAGTATATTCAAGAAGCATTCGAAAGAGGAAGAAAAGCCCTACTCAGAAGTTTTGAAACAAGTTGTTTCCAACTTATCATGCCCAAAACAAGTTGTATTCAACTTATCGAGAGCGGAAACAAGTTGTGTCCAACTTATCGAGGTTCAAAACGAGTTGGATACAACGTAGCTACGGCCTAGCCTCAGCCATTACATGTTGTTTCCAACTTATTTCGTCCGAAACAAGTTGGAAACAACTTATTTTGTAAGGGACGAGCAATGTGGTAAGTTGTCTAAAGCATTCAGACAACTTGCCAGACTGCTTGTTTCCAAGTTGTTTCGGAAGTTCTGAGTACCAGAAATTTACACTAATTGGGCTCAAGTTGCTCAGATCGGGCAGAAGAGAGGTTTAATTGAGCATACCCCAAAACGACAATTATTTTAGCAACAACCTGATATTATAACAATAACAGTTCTTCTCTTGATGAAGTTAGTAGAAAAATGTCAGTATATAGACTAATGCCACTAACAAAGGGGCACAATGATGTTGCCGCCAGTGAGTCAAAATTGGCTTGAAGTGACAGACAGTGATATCGCAGGGTTTAAAGATACTGAGTAGACCAGTTTCCCAGCGGTAAAATCTAATTACGCTATTTCTATACGTACCATGATGTGATGTACCCAAGCTGAAATGGAGAGGTAAATAAACCACTTTTGTGTGACAAAAGGAGCGGTGGGCACCGAGGAATCTGAGTTTAATTCCATGCGTACCGTCGGCAGGAATAACATCTCTTTCAGCCACCATTCACAGTCACTTCTCATGGCGTCGCGAAAAAACAAACGGCATACAAAGGTCTGATAAGAAATTTTAGAACTCTATCATTCGAGTGAAATATTAATTTCATCCAAATAATGTTCCTCTACATATTTTGTTCGAAGTTAAGGAAACAATAACTGTGACTAAAATTTTTTCGTTCGCTACCCTGTCTACCAGGAACTCCTAGGTTCTAACTATTTTGGAGCTTTTCAGCATCATTCTATGCATACAAATTATTGAAATTTCATTTTTGTCCACGCAGCCACACCAACACTCAAGTTATTTGACCGTTCCCAAAAATCGACTTGGTGAGAATTTTTCCAAATGCTCCCAAAACCTTCACATCATCTAATTTTGACCCGAAAACATGATAGAACAACCTAGGAACGGTTCTTCAAGTGGAAACAATCGATGAATAAAAAAATGCAAAACTGTGAAAGCAGCAGGACTCGAACCCATAACCCTGTGCATGAAGAACGAGCAACTTACTTCTACACCACGTACCAACCCGGTAGTGTAGAGCTGAACGTTCGGAACGAAGCACGTAGCGAGGAACTCCCATATTTCTATTATTTTTTGAATACTTTTCACCAAAATACGAGCCAATAAGTAATTTTCTGAAAAAGGAGAGGCTTACTTTTGCCTTACGTGCCCATCCACGTACGTGAAGCTTAGAATTTCTACATAAGTGCCAAAAATGGCCATAACTCATCGCAGGGAGGAGTTTGGTCAATTTTGAAAACGGATTTGAAATCAGCGTTGCAAACTGCATAAGACCATATACAACTTGTTAAGAATGGCCACACTGACCAAGTATCCTTCCCTTGTGAGAAGAAAAAGCAAAACTATCTTAAAGCTTCCTGTAGAATTACTCATTTTGAAGCGTTCGAGGATGTTTCAAATTATATCAATTATATAGTTTCCTCGTTCGCTTCTAATTCTTTGATTTCTCTTCCGCAAAACTTTTGACAAGCGCTGTGTATTTGTCACCGAGCTTTACCTTTCGAAATGAAATGTCCATGGTATTCGAAATTCAATCAGAACTGTAGTATCCTATTATAATAGCCTTTCAAAGTACCATTTCAACTTAGTTCAACTACATCCTCCAGAGGAACGTAGCTAGTTTGTATTCTAAAATGAAATAGTAAAACATACATATGTAAAAATGAGCTTTTTTCACTACTGAGTACTTTTAATCATTTAAATCTGAAATTAATTTCTCAACATCTTCTAGCGTCGGTTTCCCTTCTCAGCGAAAACCTCACTTGCTCGTCATTCATCATGTTCACGCTACACATATGAATCCATCGAGTCAAATCGAGTAATGTTATGAATAAGATGTTTCAATGCATCTGAAACACCGAGTTAGTCATTCAGTCAGTCATCTGAAAGTACTTGCAAAATCCAAAAAGCCGAGATGCTCCAAATATGAACAACTCGAAAAGAGCGGGAAATCTAGTTATTCGAAACCGTGAATACACGAAAAATTACCCCTCATCTCTCTCCAACATTCACCTTTACTATAAGGGAGCGCGAGGAATGGAAATTTAGGCTTTCTAGGAGTACAATTAGAGAATATAGAGGTCGAAACTTGCGAGAATTTGCTCAATAACAATGTGTGCGGGGAACGATTACTTACTAAAACTCTCTTATAGCTGGAAAGAAACTGGTAAACGAATTGGAAGGTGTGACTAGTTGTGAAACTTGTCATCTTAGATGATTGCCATAAACGTCGCGAAGCAACTAGTTGACCTGTTGGCACCTCATTCTCTGATAACTGTGCAGCACAAACGCAGCTCGAAAGGCGTAATGGTTCGAGTACAAACCCTAGCGGCAACGGTTGCCGGTTGCTGCCATCCTCGCCTCGATTGCACCTCAAGCTGTCTGCCCTTTAGCGGCAATTGCTGAGAAAGCAGCAATCAAGGGGAGAATGGCAGCAACTGGGAACCGTTGCTGCTTAGGTTTCTACTCCAACCATTACGCCGTTTGGGCTGCGTTCGTGCTGCACAGTTATCAGAGTTAGTGGGCAGCCAATCGCAGCATCTTCCATCCAATCACAGCGCTGCTATAATATGTCCCTTAATTACAGCGGTCCAGAGGGCCGTCACCCATTTGCAAGGGGTGGGTGACTATTCATACGAAATGTAATTAAGGAGGTCGTCCCGCAACTTGCTAGCACCTTGTTAAGAGCACTCTGGCTTACCTCTCATAATATACCTAAATCGATGATTCTGATCATCTTGTTCACTCAATGAGTGCGACTAGCCATTTCATTCACATCCTGACCAATATCTATGCTAGACTTAGAATTTGCCAGAATTTTGCTACAAAAATTCGTGTGCTCATATTTAAGCGCTCAAACTCCAGTGACAGTCAAAGCAGTTTCCACCTGATGCACGGCGTTTATGTAGATACTTTTTCCAGTGCTCAGAACAATTCCAAGCTCCATTGTTTGGTGTCTTTTAGTGATTCTGCCGCTTTTTGTTTCACCTCTTCCAAGTATGCAAAACATCGCTTCTCAGAGGTTCCTCCCTTGGCTTGTCGAATGAAAAGTGAAAAGGAAAGATGGGATAGGGAGTTTTCTCTGGAATGTTTGCTTATACATCAAGAACGGAATCTGCTCAATCGATGGCAGAAACTCTTTTTAAACTAGGTAAAAATGCCCGTGAGTTGTTCTGAAAGTCAATATTTGGCAGAATGACGTATAATTGGCTAGGTAGCCAGTGAATGATCAGGATAGTCAGAATTATTGGATGTGTATGTGGGACGTTGGTAACACTTGACAAGGTGCCAGATGAGTCTCGCTAGTTACTTTTCGTGAGAATGGTCCCCCTCCCACTTGCAGGGAATCTTGAACCCAGGGTGATGGTTGGCTCGACTTCCCTGAGGCAGAATGGAATCATCGACCGTGAGGGCAACTGCGGATCTCTTACCATTGCGTGATCCGCTCGACTGAATATAGATGCGAGAAGCAGGAACATGTTAGAACAAAAAAAGTGATTTTTTTTCTTCAGAAAGAACCAAAGAGAAGTGGGGAAGAGGAACTTCAGCACTGCGTAACGAGATAAACTCCATAATTAAAAAATTGAATGTGCTGGGTTCTACTTCCTCTGCCTTATGCGCAATCAAATAAGCTCCGCTGAGAGCTAATTAAAGTCTAATTCAAGCGAGTTCGCTTTCCGTTCTTGAAGTACAAACCTGAAGAGAATACACTGCTGCGTCATCTTATTCTACACATTCACGAGGAAGATACCTTGTATGATGCAGGAAAGCTGATTAACAGAGTCTCGTACCTTACCTTTCACTGCGAAGAGAGCTGATTAATGCAGGCGTCCTCCTTTGAAATCGAATATGCACAGACTCTACTCTACGTTTTCTTGTGGACAGCTTTGAGCCAGCATTTTTTGTATTTATGTCATTTCTCAAGGGACAAAACTTCGGGGATAAAAGGTTATCGAAAGTGTTTCTGCAGTTTTTTCTCTTAATCTGAAACATTTCATGGTAAGATATAAATGTCGAGTTGTTTTGTCGGCTGTAAAGTACTCTCGGTACAAAATGGAAATGTGTCGAGTCTTTCCCTTTTCGACCATGGCGAAAACAATTATGAAGCAAATGCAGTATATTTCTGTCAGCTGCTATTTCTGTTTCCAGTGCCCTTGGCTGAAATTAAAATAATCACCAGAATAATGAAAACATACCCATAACGACTATAAGCACTTGGCCAATCACCAGAAAATGGATGGATTACAAACAATTAACAAAAGCCGCGGGAATTTATCTGACAACCTAATAGGTGTTCTCATCGGGGACACATCAAAAAAGAAATTAGGAAAATGAATGAAAGAAACCATATAGTGCTTGGCGAGGTACGAGACAAAACGTGGGTTCTTGCTTAATGTACAATTTATGAGCTCGAGCACATGTAATAAATTGTTGTTAGGTACAAACTTAGCCTAATTGCCTATGCCTCCACTCTGCAGACTCTCCCACCCCTCTCCCATGAGTCTCTAACCATGTCAGAATGGAGGCATAGAAGAGTATTTTTATTTCTACCTCCATTTGTCCCGTTTCTTTCAACACAGTTAAGACAGTGAGACCCTACTTGGTGGCCAGCACGGACCAAGAGACTCATCGGTGGGTCTTGGTCAATAGTGGCCGCAAAGGAGGGCTCCAATCTCTCTCTCTCTCTCTCTCTCTCTCTCTCTCTCTCTCTCTCTCTCTCTCTCTCTCTCTCTCTCTCTCTCTCTCTCTCTCTCTCTATATATATATATATATATATAATAATCTATATATATATATATATATATATATATATCTAATAGTTCCATTAATGTCAATCCGTAAAAAATGGGGATTCCGAGATCAGAATCTCCTGAAACTATGCATACTGAGGTTATTTTGACCGCAGAGTTTAAATATGACCACCGCTTTGTGCTGTGTAACTAAAGAAATACTGATAATTGTTTAATTTTATGTATATTGTGAAATTTTTGTTTCATCTTATGTATATTGTGGGATTTATGCCTAATGGTATTATATTATATTTCCATGTTTTGATGAATGTTACGGTCATTGAAATTCATTGAAAAATTAGCAATATCATTGGTATTTTTATGTGCTGATTGATTGTGGTTTTTGTCACTTACTACTTACAAGGGAAGTGCACGAAATTAAGCTGCCAATCCAAGACGAGATCTGTATGGTTAAGAGGCTCGTTCAACATGATGTTACACGGCATAGCTGAAATCTGCTAAATGGTTTACAGAAGCTCAGAATTCCGATATGGATGGTTTCCAAACACGGCGACGAGGGAAGGATGTTTCAGGTTTGTGTGAGAAAAGTGACAGCTTCATGCAAAATCATGTTGAAAATCGTGAACAGCTTCTGAAATTACCTCACTGCGCAACAATTGGAAGAATTTAGCGAGATGTTTCACATAACCTACGCCCACTGCTCCGTTGTAACTGTGCACCATATACGTGAGGGTTGAGCGGAGACGAGATTTGCCACGACCCGGATAATGTGGATGGCGGATAGGCAAAAAATGACCAGATAACGGATACCGGATAACGGATAACGGATAAATTATCCAGATGCTACAATTTTCTACAAAATTAAAAATTTCAAAAATGAGATACTACAGGGGCATGTGGAAATGAATTAACACAAATTCCTCATCATGTCACTCATCACCATTCTGAGCACGACGTTGCGCACGGCGTCATTATTAAGAGATGTAAGTATAGTCACTTGAGTTTGCCATAATATTTGTTAACTAACCGCTTAAGGTGATACATGTCCGTCTCTTTTCCAGTACAAAAGTGAGGTCCTCAAAGTCTGGTCTTTCCAAGGTTTTGTTTTGGGTGGAGGGAAGGGGGCGGGGGGAAGGAGCTGAATGGGGCTAAAGCTCTTCTTCATATATCTTTCGTGGAGTTCTGATAAATCTTTTAGTATTGAACGACTATTATGAACATATTGACTTCCGAACGCTATCTGATCAATAGATTCAAATATTGGTGGAAACAGTAGAGTTCAATGATAGCTGAAATGAATCTTGGGAGGAAGAGGGCACCACTCATCGGTGAGCTGCGAATTCAATTTCAACGTTGTTAATGGTCAAACATTAGCTAATGTTGTTGATAAATTTACTATAATAGTATAGGGGTATCAAAAAGTTCTCGACCTAGACCTTTCAAGAGGTCTACAGTGAAGGGATTTTGTTCTAATAAAATGTCGGTCCTTCCAAGACTCATACACTTTTCACGTCTCGATTTGAAGTTTTCAGCCGTTGAATAAGCTCTCCTTATTGCATGAGTTAGTGCAGCCTTCAACGGTCGACTTCAGTTCGTTTTCGTCCCTGAATCTCATTGCTCGAGGATGCTGTTCCATATTTTCTAACAGAAGATAGTTGCTGGGTACTAGGCCCGGACAACAGAATGCGTGATTTGATAATTTCAACCAGCATTCTCGCATGACAGCAACCGCAACTGTTTAACTGCGGAACGGAGCGTGGTCTAGAACCACGGAAATCCCACCATGGATAGCCTAGCAGAAAGCCCCACAATTTTTGAATGCGGCAACTTGAGAATATCAAGCCTGGCTTTCTAGCATGAAAGACTTCAAGCTATAGGACCGCACATGAAATTTTGAGAAAGGAATGGAGCAGGTTAAGGCTGGAAACTTTTTGGTACCCTACGAATATTGGTTTCGAGGCTATTGCCTCACTTTGTCGGACGACCCAGAAATTATGAGCAAGAGCATTTCTTTTTGGGCAGGTGCAAGTCTGCATTACCTTCCTCTACCTTGGCCCAATATTCCGAACCACTTATGACGTAGAATGCTCTAGATCGAGTAGTACTTCTTGGGATGGAGGCTCTCCTCTGCTGAGAACAAGCGAAATGAAGCCACTAGTTTCGGCTACATTCGCACCGTTATCCGGCTCCAAAAGCACGGATAATGGTGCGGATAACGGATAAGCCAAGACCTACGGATAACGGCAAAACGGATAACCGGATACGGATAATCCGCTCATCCCTGACACACATGCACTGCCCTGTTATGTGCCCTTATGCAAAACGGACGCAACTCCTGATAGAGACAAAATTAAGGGGAGGCGGAAACAGATTTCAATCCGCGTCGCGGAGGAGCACAAGACTGTTTACAACTAGCTCCGGAAGGCGTTGGAGGTATGCCACACTGTCGAGGTATGCTTCCCTCCCTAGAATGGTTGTCCAAGACGAGACCTACATTGGAATTGTGAGCTTCTGTCGACCATTTAGCAGAATTGAAGTACATCACGTAGTACATTATATTGGACACACTCTCTAACCATATATGTAGGTCTCGTCTTGGATTAGCAGCTCCAGTTCGTGCACTTCCCTAGTTAATTGTTGATAATAATGACAAGAACATACACAGAACTCCAAACGTACGTAGACAAGAGTCGAGACCTCGGCGCCGGACTCTTGGGCAGAGTCACGGGAGCTCAGCATAGTGTGCGCCTGAGTCTCTGCCCAAGAGAGCCGCGCCGCGGTCTCGAATCTTGTCTACGTACGTTTGGAGTTTCCTATAACTAAATTATGATGGTGCATTACTATGCTTAGTAATCTCTGCTGTTTTTATTATTTATTATTAGAATAGAATCTATAATTACTGCAGTGGAAGAAATGAACGGAAATTTCGCTTTGGTTCCACGTGGGTTAAAGGCAGTGGTGATCCACCTGATTCAGCTGTTGGAGATATAGACATGTCCTAGACCTTATCGCCATGTTGATCCCTAAGATGTACATCAACAGGCACGAAGCGAACAAAGCCTCGTTTTTTAAAGGCTCGAACTGGCTAAAAATTTGGAGCCCGGAGGCGGATCGCTCCAAGCTGTGCTGGCTGCCTGCCACGGCTGCCGCGTTGGTCTTGGCGTGTTTAATCGAGAAGATCAACGGCTTCATACGTCAACTCGGGTGAGCAAACTGTTACACACCCCGTTCCGGAAGGTGGGTTCAGAGGCGGTTTCGAGTCAATTTACCTATATCGGTGCATTCAGCGAGTAAAGGAGATGCAGAATCTGCAATGACCTCTACTACGAATGTGAGCTGGGCCTCCTGCCTTTAACACGCTAAGTCTTCGATCGTTGCCAATGTGTTAAAAGCAGGAGTCCATTCTCGTTTTACCTGTTGGGGTGACTAACATAATCTAGACCTTCTCCTCATGTTGGGTAGAGTGACACACATCTGCAGGCACAAAAGAGACGAAAGCCTCACTTTTGAAAGGGTCGAAATTGCAAAATTTCGGCTGCCGCGTTGGTGAACGGCTGCCGCGTTGGTGAACGAGTCTTGGCGTGTTCAATCGATAAGATCAACGGCTTCACACGACAACTCGGGTTTGCAACTGTTACAGACCCCGTCCCGGAAGAGGGGTTCAAAGACCGTCCTGAGACAATTCATGTATGTATACCGCTGAAATCAGCACCTCGAGTAGATGCAGAATCTGCTACTAGCTTAACCACGAGAATGAGGTGAGCCCCTGCCTTCAGACATCACTTCAGTAAGAAAAGTTCCGAAGAATCAGCAACGCGCTGAATTAAGAAGCAATCAGTTTGAACAAATGAGTTTGACCATGAAATATTTCCGCACAGACAAGAGGCAATAGTCAATGTGGAGCACTTGCTGTTATTAGTTCATCTAGGTTACGGAGGAAGTATGTTTGTATTTTTGTGATGTACATATCAATCTTCTTTCTTTATCCTTCTTGAAACCCTTCGTTAGACATTTGCGCAGTAACCCTTGAACTCTAAGGCATCACCTCAACGTGTAAATAGAATCCTGATTCCCTCCACTCGGAATTAAAGACAACACTCACGATAAAAAAAAACGTTGTCGATTTTTTTCATGAAATTCTACTCTGGAGGCTACTTTTGTGCCCCTAGTAGAGAAAGGACCATCCAAAAAGACAAGTTTTGCGCGAAATACTATGTTGTATATTGCCGATAAATGCCCATGTGGACGAGATCTATCGCGTGAGATGGGTGCCGTCGCAGAGGAGCAAAAGTATCACCGCTGTCGGAAAATACTGATCGATCCTGTATCAGCTGAGAAACACAGCCGCACACGATCAGAGAGAATATGGCGAGATTGAGCATGGAGGGCGCATTTGTACATGCGTACGAGTTTTATTACTCGAGTAACTGCACGATTCGGAGTGATTCCTTTTGCAGTTACACTCAGACTTCGGCAATGACTTGACTCAAGGCAATCGGGGCTTCGTAAGCGATGAGGTGAGCAAAAGGGACGTCATACCTGGGACTTGGACCTTGGTTGAATAATCATCCACTTCTTTGGGAATAAGAGCAAGAGAGGGAGACTGAACCTAAGAGTTTTTCTTTCATTAATTCTATTAACTGGAATTGGAGTAAAATTTATATTTGTTTTGGAAATTACACTTGAAAAAGCACCCACAGTACCCACAGCATCGTTGCTACTGAACGGATCCTGTTCGAATTTCATAGTAAAATTACGAGTACTACTCCTACTCTTACTGTCGTAGGAAATTGGAATCAATTGATTTTGGCAAGAGTTTGTAAGGCTATCATGCGAAAATTCTGCCAAAAGCACTGCTTCCAGGCTTACAAAGGGACAGGTTCTGCACGGATATTTCTAGAAACAGGCACATGACTGCAAATGGCAATGTACTATCTAACTCTGAAAGATAATTTGATTCAATAGCGCCAACTGCCAGAGGAAATTGGAATTATTTGATTTTGAAACGAGTTTGACCGGTTATCACGCGAAAATTCTTCCTACAGCACTGATGTCAGCACTCATAAAAGGACAGGTTTTGCACGGATCCGTCTGGAAATGGGCACATAGCTGCATCTAGCAATGCTCTATCCAAAATCCAAAAAGAATTGGATTTAATTGGTTTTGATAGGAGTTATAGGTGAGAAAGTACCTCGCAGTACCCACAGCACCGTTGGTACTGAATGGATCCTGTTCAAACTTTGTGATGAGATTACGAGTACGACTCTACAGCCAATTGCCAGAGGAAATTGGAACTATTTGATTTTGAAAGGAGATATTGCTCAGAAATTCTCTGAACCCTAAATTTACCCTAAAATTTAGGGTTCAGCACCGGTCCGGAGAATTTTCGTCATACAACTTTCTCTAAAATCAAATATTTCCAATTGTACTGGCGCGGTTAGCTAGAAGAAAGGCTGCACGTTCCAGTGAGTAGTAAAATTGCCTCTTTCATTCAGTTACAGCGGAGAAAAATAGCTTAAAAACGGTCTTCAACACGACTTGGACTCAATTTCTTCAAATAACTTCTTTCAAAATGAGTTATTTCCAAATTTATTCGCACTGTTGTATTCAGCGAACACTCGTCTATCAAACTAATGGCAGAAGCCTCCAAAACCTCCATCCCTTCTCGAATTTTAGCTGGAAAAATAGAGAATTATATGACGGTGCCAGCGTGTTAACGTGCTTCACGGCCAATGTACTTGATAACACTTGTTAACTCGTGTTGACATGTCGATTGCATTGAAAACACGAAACCAATGTTCTTCGCAAAAAAAAACTTGTTTTAACTTGTGTACAATGAAGGCTTCGTGGATTTTTGGCTAGGTCAAAGGGGGCTTCGTAATTTTTCCTTCTCGAGCTAAGCTTGTGCCGAACTCTGACTCTCCAATTGATTGACTTACACTCCAATTGATGGCTCCTTTGAAATAAGCGCAAATGCGAGAGAACTTTCTTCAGCGTAAAGGGCAATTTATACTGGATGCGTGCGACTGACGCGCGTGCGTCTATATGATGAAGAATAGGGCTCAGTCGCATAGCAGTCGCATCGCAGTCGCAGCTCAGACGCACGCGTTTGCGACCTCGCGGCAACCGCGCGTTCTTTTCATTGAGGATCTACATGCCGTCTTGACCGGTCTCCATGGAAAATCCAATGTAAATGGATGCGTGCGATTGATGCGCGACTGACGCACGCAGCTGGTATAAATTACTCTTAAAGGAACCAGAAATGAATAGCAAGAATGAGTGCTTATTAATAACAAGTGACTTTCTGCCCTACATATCATTATGTGAGCTGTAGACCCTACACAACATTGAATGTGGACAGTGGAGTGTCTCTCACTCGTCAGCAACGAAGATCACAACTGGTGCGGACTTTTCCGCAGAAACGGTGGATATAGGGTGGGTCTTTCGTCCTCAGGGTCAACACAGTATAGAGTTCATATGAGCTGAAATCATTAGGGCCTAGTACGTCATCAAAGTGGACCATGCGAAAAAAAGACGGGGCTCAGTGGTGAGCCACGCGGTCATCAACTGGTTAGGTGTTCAAAAATCGAATTAATATTTTCAATATTTTTGCTCCCCAACCGAGTCTCCAAACATTTTTCTTCTTATGCCACCCCTCCGCTCCTCTTCTGCTCTCATTTTGCAACCAACACTGCTATTAGATTGCAAACTAGGCATCCGCTGTCTTGAAATTTTCAACAAGAACGGTCTCTTAAAGGCAGTATGTCACCTGGTTTCGTGGTTTGTAGTTATCCACAGATTCTAGAGCTTCTCGTCATGCTGATTCCAGCTCAGAAAATTGTGGGGTCGAGCAGCAGATAGGACCACCATCCCCCCGCCTTCTTTTTGAGTTGGGGGAGCGGATATCGATGCTCTGGTTGATCAGGACGTGTTACTCATGCCCGCAGACATGCTGCATTCCGCCGGGATTCCCCAGACCTGCTGCCGTTGAATTATTCTATGTTGATTTGAGAAAAATTCACCATCTTAATATACGGCGCGCGTCAGCCGGGTGTACTGAGAAGGTCTTCGGATTCAGGTCCAAGGACCGGAGTTGGATTTGAGTGCGAAAATATCCAAGACTGAAAGTGTTTGATCCTCCGTGAGCAATATTTTTGTTACGAACCAACGTCGGTGTTACTGCCAATGCTGTCCCCCGATAATAGAACGTCGAACATCCAGCGATCTTCGCTCACATTCCAGCGGATTTCTTTAATTAATTTTCTTTAATTAATTTAATTTCTTTAATTAATTTAAATTTTTTTTTAATTTTCGGGCGCAACTCGCGTAAAATTGAGCGTATTTCGCTTATTTTCTAAAGATTTACGTGTTTTGGGTGAAATAGGGAAATATTTCGGCGAAAAATAAGCGAAATCTGCTCGAAAGCACACAGTAATCTGGTCAAATTTTGTCATTTGAACAGGTGTGAAGAAACGGCATCACCTGCGGGATGCCGTTTCGATAGCCGCGAAGGCACGTCGTTAAACATCTGCCAGGGCAAGTGGGGGGACGTCAGCGATATGTGGGAGTAAGTGCCCAACGATTTTGGGCCCACCTCCAGGTACAACTGGGGGTAGACCCATTTTCACCTGAAGTCAAACCCCACGATTGCCTGAGAATGATGTCCGTAAAAACGCATATAAGTGACGCGAAACTCTGTTTTCGGAGGATCTGAAACTGCAGATCACAGACCACCTTTGCGGAGAGGTCCGCATGAGTACTGGCTGCAGTGTTGGCCAACATGTCTTGGCATGTTCGATCGATGAGATCACTGGCTCACGCGTCCACTCGGCTCGACAAACTGTCCCAAATCCCGTCTCGAAAAACGTTTGAAAATGGGTCTAAAAAGCGTGTTGTAACATTTCATGTATACCGCTGGATTCAGCGCATCGAGCAGATTAAGAATTCGCTAGAATATCAAACACGAAAACGAGGTGGTATACTGCTTTTGAAGATTAAGCAACGATAGATACATATCAATCAAAGTGTACAGTACAACTGTCACCGTTCTTTTGTTCTTCTACTATTTTTTATAGCAAAAGCTCCGCTATTCCAGAATCCGGTGGACGACGAGACAACTATCGCAGTAATGTAGTGTTGTAGGTCACTGGTGTTGGCAAATTGGTTTTTCTACAATGAACGCTCTCCTCATCTGATGAGTGATTTGCTGGGGCCAAGTCCTATCTATGAAATGTGTATTCCAAAATTTCCCAGTGAGGTCTCTTCTTCCCAAGGAGGTTTAATGATCCGCCCGAGTGCGCGAGCAGCAGTGCGGCAAGATAGTGTGATTAACACAGAAGACTTCAGACTAGCTAAAAATCCTGCCGGTCTGTGTGCGGAAACATTTCAGATTCGTAACCAGCATGGAAGCATTTACATTTCAGTTGGCTTCAATGGGTGAGAAAAAAGGGGCATAATCAAGATTTCTGGCCATCATATTGAGTTACTGTGCTTGAGATTCCTCATGAATGAGTGTGAGAAAGAAATGAGAACGACCTCAAAAGAACTCTGCTCTTTTTTGGTTAGGATTGTGAAGCGTTAAGTTCCGATTACTTCCCGTGAAATTAATGAGTACGAACTTGCTTCTCCGAAGAATTCGCTACAAACTTTATAACGTTCTCGAAATAAGATAGAAAATAGATTCTACGTGTGGAATGTATGTTAGATCACGCACTTTAAAACATTATGTGGATCTTTATGAAGCCTTGCATTTATTAAGAGTCTTCAAAAATTTCTATGCAAGAAAAACGGAAAATTTCAGTGGCGGCCATACACGTTTAGCGCATTTACGATTTTTTCTGGGACAGAGTTTTCCACATATCCTAGCCCTAGGATGGGCAATCGTAGCTAAGTTTGGATATTTATTAGAGCTCTACCAAAGCTTCTTTTTTATTTACCGGAGCCGCTTGAACGCGAAAAACTGAAGCAGCAATTTCGTTGGTTGCTTCAAATTTTGTATAAAACTTATATCTATGAACATATAAGGTGAGAAAAAAGGAGCTGTTTCAAACTAAGCACATTCCTGCTCACCGTACCCTCTGACTGCTATTTTCGTACTCTCTGTAACGAATAAATCCAAGGGCAGAAACTAGTCTCCCTAACTACACCAAAATTCTATCTTATTGAATCAAGAAAATGTTGAAAACGTCGAAATTTCCCCGTCAACGACAGAACGCTAGTGAGAAGCAGAAATCGGGGAAAATCCGAACGCTGATGTACATGCTCCATTATTGCAATCACAATGAATTCTTTTTTTTCTGCAATTTGGAGTCCCGTTGACAATTTACGATGTTTGTTCCCTGATGTGATTAGCGGCGCATCGAGAGCGCTATAGCAACACGTACAATTATAACAAGAGTAAAGAAGACAAGTTTTTCCTCCATTTGTTGAGGTGATGCGAGGGAGAATTGCAAGTATTTTGAAAAGTGCTGCCTTTTGGGATATAAATGCAACAGTTCCTTTAAGAATCATTTTCTGAAGAGTAGAATTGATAAAAGAAAGGACCTAATGTGTTTTATCACATCTTCGACTATTGTCCTGATAGCACATTCCACGTTTTATGTATGGGTTTTAAACCTTCATCAGCTTATCGCCCAAAATTGGCGGTGTTCTTAATATGTGACCGCTATTAATAGATATGGATATCCGCCAGTTATAGTCAAACAGTTATTTTGACCTCATAGGAAAACATTTCAATTTATAGCCATTGATAAGCAGGAAGGTTTTGTTGGTGTTTCTTATCAAATTAGGAGCTTAATGGAGGATTTTTATTGCAGCCACGTGGAAGGCCCATGGAAGCTCAGCATTTTCTTGATAAGATTTCTTTTTACCAAAAGAAGATTTTTCTCCTGAGATTGTGTTTACGCATTTGTACTGGTAGAATCATACCAAAAACTCGACAGTCTCTAATGTGAAGAGAGGCCGGTTAGTAATTGTTCAATGGAAGCGAGTAGCTTCCGTCGCTACTAAAGCAAGTGACACAAGCAGACATTACAACGGGCAATACCATTCGAATGGCACATTCATGTTTATGTAACTCGCGATAAAGCGTAGGAGCAATTCATATATAACGATGGCGGGGGGGGGGGTAGCAACTGCTAACAGTTGCTGCCACGGTTTCTACTCGAACCAATGCGCCGTTCGGACTGCGTTCGTGCTGCCCAGTTATCAGCGTTTGTGCACGACCTTTATCGATTCATTGATTTTATCGATTTTTCATTCGTTTCGTTTCGGCGTGGTGGAACGATTCTCATTGGGATTGTCTCGCATGCTGAACATGAGCAAAGGCTTGAGCACAGTAAACCCCTGGGAATACATGGAGAAAATCAGTGAATCAATACCTGCGCGCGAAATATTCTTTAGTTATGCCAATTACGCGGGCCTTGAAGGCAGTCTATGTATGAAAATTATCGTGGCTTGAACGAAGGAGGTTTTAACAAACAATACCATATAATATTTCGAGTTTTAAACATTTGTACCGGTATGACATGCCATTTTTAACATCAAGCTACTAGTTCGGTTAAATCGTAGTCTTCAGTTGTAGGTGGATTCACGGAAGCTTGACGACCGGGGGCGTCAGCGCGACCTCTAGGAGCTTTGTGGGACTACGGTACTGTCGTCATAACTGACGAACCCACCTAGAATAGTATGAGAGTGGGTTGAGAAGTTTTCGGAATGAGCACCAAAGAGCAACTTCTTTCCGATTATTTCTATACCTTTGTACTGAGAAATCCTCACTATGGAATGACTATAAATATCAATTCGATCTGACGAATAGCCCAATTTTAAGAGGCACTTCAAGTCATCCAAGTCTGATTGTATTCAGTTCGAGATGAATGCGAAATTCGAACAGTAATTAAATTTTTCCAAATAAAGAGGAAGATCTCAAGTAAACGGAACATCTCCTATATAGTGACTTTGCAGTCCCATCGCCCTTATTTCCCACCCTTAGTTTCCTAGCTTGGTTAATCGAGGATTGCTATAAGCAAGCAAACCATTGACCATGTGCAGGATGTTTTAAAAAAAATTAGCAGATCAGAAACCGTGGATAAGCTCCTGATATGGATCTGGCAGACAGGCGGGTGATTGTGAACAGAATTGAGGGAATTTTTAGCATCCTCTAAGAGCAAACAGTTCATATTTACAGGATAAATTAATTACAAGAAAAAAACTCTTTCCGAAAGATGTGTGCCGCATTCCCTAAGCAAAAAGTTTTGAACTGCTCGTTTGAAAAGGGAATAGTTTGAAGCTTAGAACTTTGGCGGGTAATCAAGCTTAGGTTCAGCACTATAGTGTGTCTACGGAAATAAGTGAAAGAGTGGTTTAGATGCTATGAATTGGTTCCGACAAAGAAAATGGCCGTTCACGGCGGTGAAGTAGTGCTGGCTTGTTTTTGCTCATGTCAGGGGAATTTTGCTAGTTGTCAGAAAAGCCACTGCTAGCTAATAGTATTGAATATTTTTCGAAACTGGAAAAATGCCAATTCACTGAGAATGCCCAAGCAAGGAGGAGAAAAAAGCGTTGCATCTCCGCAACGGTATGTTCACGCACTTGCTATCGCTAAGCAAAAAATCGTGAAAATAAAAACGTAAGATCTCCACCATCAACAGATTCTTTAGCGCTGGCTTCGTAACTTCTCTACCTTCCCTAGGAGCTCAGTCTGGAAAGAGACCCAGGTCGAAAGACCGATGAATGTTGGCTGTATGAGGTTGTTACTAGGACCTGGAGGAAATCCTTTGCGAGGAAAGGACCAAAAGCAGAAAACAGATTGAGCCAAGTGTGCTAAGGTTCGACGAGATTAAGCTAAAAAATAAGCTGAGAACTGGACCTGAATGGTCCCGTTTTCCTTGTCATTCCGGAAACTTTTCAACCCACCATCGTACAAGCCTACATGTTGGCTTGCAAAACGTTCATATAAAGCTTCAGTGTTGTACCTGCGACCGGCTGTAAAAGATGCGAAAGAGCTGGCCAACCAAGCAGCCATCCCGAAGTCGGTAGATTGGTACCATCAGAGTCTGGGAGCAGGAGGCGCTGACTTGATACATACATCGAATGCCTACTCCAAATCACTGTAAGAGCAGATACACATGTAATGCCCTTACGGTTCCTCAGATGAAATCGAATGCGTGGCGCATCTCACAAACGGGTTTGATTAACGCCAATTTTTTCATCTTTTATCCACTTTATCTCGGGAATAGTCACTGCTGCGCCCTTCATGAACACTGAAAAAATGAGTGAGTGCCAACCACAGGAACATGACCCAGCTCGTTTTTTTCCTTATCGTGACCTACCCCTCCCAAACAGACTCGTGTAACGAACTGTTCCGGATTACATTTCACCGTTATCTCTTCACTGTTGCACTGCCATGCTTGAAGAACATCGTAAGTATGCCAACGACTTTTCAAACTTCACACTTTGCGACTCAACATTGAAGAGCAAAAACGCGAAAAGCAGGCACGAGTACAACAAACGCTGTGCCATTTATAATTGAAAATCAAGAATGACGATCAATTAAATTTGCCCTAGCCGAATCTCGCAACGTCTACTCTTACTTTATATCGTTTCCTCTAGCAAACGTGTCACGGTTGAACATACTAATGTTAACTAGAGGTTATGAATGGCTATGAAACACAGGCAAAGAGAACGATTGGGACGGTTGCTGAAGTCGGTCAGCGCAAGTCTAATGTACCATACATTTAACAAGAACTGGAGAATACATAATATCACCTTTATATAAATTACTTATTACAACAATACATCGCTTTCACAGTTCGAGTACTCGCCACAAAGCCCAGGGCGTTAACGCTGTTTCCTATATCATAACAACGACAAACAGGAGGAAGAGCGCTGCCGGTATAAATGAGAAGTTATAGACAAACATCTGTGGCTAGCAATAAAACTCACCAGAGAGCGATAGTGTCACTCACAACAAACAGCGTTGACAGGATTTAGGTTAGAGAATGATCATCCTAGCTTTTTTTAACCTTCCTCACTACTCATCTTGGTCCTCATCGAAGTCAACGCCATCCATCGTGTCACAGCCTGTCGCTTGTCTGCGAGCTCTATTGGGAGCATGAGAGTCACAATTGAATCAAAGGAAAACTTAAGACCCATATATCATATCATAACACATGCTCAATAAGCAAAACTACTGCTATGCTATGCCGCATGTGTATAGCAATAGTGATACTCTGGATACGGGTCAACAAAAACGAAAAAGTACTCAAACGGGCGAATACAACGATCATCAGAACTATCCAACAACGACCTTTCCAGTGTCTTCCTTACCCGCCATTCGAGGCTTCCCGACTGTGAACGGAATATACTTGTACTTGATCATGTGCTGCAATTACAGTTAATTGGTTTGGTTGTACCACTTCTTGATATATAATATTGAAACTTTTTCATCTGAAATCAGACATTTCGTAACTACTGATTTGATTGAAACGATAGTACGATAACCATTTTTTGTTCCACTAGTGGGAAATATAGACACAGTATTTCTTCACAATAACAATGATTTTAGCCAGAATTGCCAATGACGCATCGCCACCAAACAGACCAATTTCACAGTGCCGCGTGCATAATTATGCATATTTCGACCCAGTGCCCATTAAATTACGATTCTATGCATGAACTGTACTAGCAGAAAGGCAAGATGACAGCAACGCTTACAAAAACTTTTCAAAAATCTCTGAAATACATATTTAATATTCTCACAAATACATACTATTTAGATACATTTTTTGGCGTTTCCTTGACATGATTCTTTCGTTTCATATCTATCTGTTGTGGCTGATGGCTTGTTGCCAGAAGGCACTCTGTTATCGGCAGGCAGGAGACCGATGATCTCCCTAGGTGGCGTGGAGATCTCCCGTCTGGATAAATCGCAAGGAAGTGCGATGGAGGGAAACAGAGGAGTATATGAGGCCCTAGGATTTAGCTTTAGCAGATCTCGATTGGAGTCAGCCGGAAGCTGCAGCAGCCCCCGCCTTTGTCGTATTCCGTCTACTAATAAACCTGTTATTCTGGAGAGGTGTTGCTACAGAAGTAGTAGCAGAGAGTTGAGGTCCCTCGCAAGTAAGAGAGGGCTGGTGAAGAGGGAGTCGCAAGTGAGAGACTCTGGATAAAACAGTTTGTGTTTCCGGAGACAGGCGGGGACACAACACTATCAATTCTCTAATAGGCCCAGTAAGATTCATAATACGGCTAATAAACTTTCTCCTGCAAGTTTACCAAGAGTGTGTATCATCGTGAGGGAAAACGGCGCGTGGTATGGTTCTACGATTGGTTCGTTCAAATCCTCCTCCCACCCAAAACGGTTGACTCGTTCCTTTACCGCGCGCTCCCGCTATATATCACTATACAAAATTTGAATGCGACCGAGGACGAGTTGATCGTGAAGGGCGGGAAGTCTCCGCCTCGTTTTCCCTCACGATGATACACACCCGTTTACCAGAATTATATCACGACCATCAGTACATCCAACTATGTTCCTCTTGATTTTTTTACTCGTAATATAATCATAACAGCTATAATGCCACACTCACTATGGACTGCGCGACAAAACTTCGTGTGGAAGGTGAATTTCCACCCATGCAAAACTTGGAGAAATTGTGAATAATGAAGACGCAGGATAGCGCTTAATTTGTCCCACTGCAGACTTGTTCATTAAGTACAAGGGTCAGATTGTCAACCCTAGATATGCAAGAAACTCCTTGAGAATGTGCCTAACAAAGTTACGACAATGGGACGATAACATGTACGGCTGAAGTTTAAGAAAGCATAATCTCTATACTGAGAGGCAAGAGCTGTGTTGTCTTTGATAAACTCACTTTCGCTGGTATTGAGAGTTCGGCAATAACAACTCAACTCACCATAATTTGCCTCTTCATCGTCAGGAAAAACAGGATGATGAAGTACATGACAAGAATAGGCCAGAACACAGGTACATTGAAGAATTCGAAGAACGTGCAAATGATTGCAATCAGAGTAGCCTTCATAGCAGAATGCCTGGAAACAATAAAACTGAAGATATGTACCTTTTTACATGAAAACAGCTGCATGATATGTCATTTTGAAGGCAGCACTCACGGAAATTTTCACTTCTGAAATGAGTCGCTTACCATGTAGCCGGCCGCTGGACAATCGCAACAGTAAGTTGAGCACCTTGAATGGCCGCCTACCTGCGAAGATACTGCCGTGGACACATCCGCCGCTCTGGACAGAAGACCGACGTCGCTTCAGCTAACGCCATCGACTGGGTATGCGTATGTAGTTTAGCGTAGGGTTTTGTGTGGAATGCGCACCATTTGCAGGGTTTCGTGGTGGGACCTATCACGGAACACTCGTCCGCCCCGTGGATGCATATGAAATGGACCATAAATTTCTGTGTTTTCCGCGTGCTTCACGCTACTTCATCATTGTCGATGAGTTCGCCGTCCCTGAAAGCCTCGATGTACCGCGAAATCTCCAACGCGAAAATTTCCGTGAATGCTGCCTTTAAGTCCTTCACTGTTAAATAGACAGTTTACGGAAGTAATGTAGATACCAACTATTAGCTTATAACATCATGTTTCTATATAAGAAACTTCAAATAAGGCGCCATTACTGCAAGCTATAATAGAACCAAACAGAAAAATTATTAACTGACTAGAATCCAAGAAAATAAACAAAAAAAAACTATCAAAGGGCTGACCAGTCTTATAGCGCACTTTCGACATAAGGGAAGAACCAGCAACTCAGATTGTTTGCATGTAATCAGCAATTAGAATCAATTGCAAAGTCGAGAAACAACCCTTGCAGAATGAATTACCCGTCTGAGGAAAAAGAGACAGCGTCAACGACACACCGCAGAGAATCATTGCGAGCTGTGTTCGAACACTCAAGTATGTATGAAAGGAGATGATCTCACCAGCATTTGAACTCCGGCAATCGACGCATGAAAGGACGAAACTCGTCATTAGTTTTCGAGGGCAGTACAGGTCCATCATCGTCATCCTCAAGGGCGGGATCAATGGATGGAGTAAGGAAAAGGAGAAGCAAGTTGAGATAGTAAATTCCGACCGCGTACGCCACAATATAGAACCCCTGAAAATTTTAGAGCATAGATAAGTTAACATAAGAATTTGAACATGCAAGAATCCATAACAATAAGACTACAGAAAGCTTACTTGGAGGTAGAGAATCCTAGCGCAGAAGGTAATAATTGCTATCACAGCAATCACCCATCGAACTGCTGTTTGTGGTGTGAGCCTATCCAAATAATACTGATATTTCTGAAAAAATTAATACTGTTATAAATTAAAAATGCTCAGAAACCTAGAATTAAAACATTTCACAAAAGAGAGGAAAGTCTATTTCATACTCATTTGCGCAGCAGCATGCACATAGGGAAAAACCTGAACTGCTTCCATTCAAGGAATTCGCAAGAAAGCACGTGCTACAAACGTCGAGTGGATGGAGGAAACTCGAGCTTGCTATTTCAAATCTGACCACCGGAAAACAGTGCATCACAACTCCCCGCTGATTTCAGGTAAATTCGTTTCGACGTTATTCGAAATACATCATTTATAAACTATATTTTGCAAAAAGTCCTCAAATGTACCCATCCCGGTACCAGATAATATGTAGGTCATAGCATCTTCAATTTTTTTAAATGACTTCCTTCTTCGAGCACTAGGCTTTTCATAAACACTACACCATAATTGTGTTGCAGACGCTTATTAAACAGATTCTGGGCACAAATAAATGTGTAATGTGGAATGAAGAAAAACTTCGATATGGAACATTTATATACTGAAACGTTGGAGAAGCGTGAAAACACAGTGGAAAGATAGGAGCGGAATTTCCTGAACCAAAAAGTTGGTAATGCCACTATTGTAAACAGTTACTTTTCGCAAAGCAAATGAATATTCTAGATAAGTACTTCTTGCGACATCAAAAAATTCATTGGTTAAGCGTGGTTATGATAAAAAGTCGACCAACCCCACCTCTACCCCTCTTCTAAGTGTGCAGATCGATTGACCATTTCGGTCCTAACCCTGGACACAAGGACACCGTATCGAAAAAAATATGTTTGCGTGTACATTTTCTTATTCATTCTTTCACTTATTACATGAGCGAACAACTCATGTGCGGTGGAAATTGATACAGCTATAATGAAACTGCTTTCAACACAAATGCTGGCACGTTGTTAATAACAGCAGACCTCTTTAAGACAGATCAAAACGTGTGTTCTGTGGGACCAAAAATGGGTCTAAAATCTTGGTGAATGATCTAACTCTGGAAGGAAAGAAACTTCCGTTGCTAGGGTATTCAAAACCTGCCCTATTCGGAGAAAAGAAAAATTTGCTGTTATGCTCGTCATACCTTTCTTCCCATGAAAATTGTTTGGTGGTACAATTTGATGCCAACCAAATGATAAGTTTGAAAAAGCTGGAAGAATGTGTTGATGGGACAAATTTCTGCTGCAGAGCTAAGCAAACGGCGGAGGCTTTGTACATCATTTAATGAGATAGTATAGCATTTACATGCTCTCATATTTCTGCTGAAACTGGTGCCGAACAGACAAGCTGTAGAAAAAAGGGGGAATTTCTGTACCACGGGAATCATGTCGTGATATTGGTCTTCGGAGTCCGCCGCACTACCTACTGCATCACCAGCTTCGACACTGATGACAGCTAACCGTTCCGATGAGAACGGGGTGAAGTGAGCAAAACATGTTTTCCCACAAAACGTATAGTCAAAAAAGCTCGGCAGCCTTTTTTCATTGCCATACACCAGGAAAAGGTCTTGCCAAATATGCCTTCATCGTTTGCATTGGCAAACAAGTTTGTCACTGATTCCCCAGAACCAATGAACTTTTCCAGGACCTCGAGGCAAAGTCTCCTATCACGAACGGACGATGTCCTATAACGTTAATACCATCCATTAGCATAACTTGCAGTCCCATTGTCATCCCTATGAGAAGCTCTGCACAGGCTGCTGGTGCATTCGTCGAGGAGTATGGTATATAGCGTTGCCGCAGCCGCTGCGACATCAGTTTAGATACGTAACGATTGTGGACGGTCAGTCGCTGATGCTAGACCACCCACAATCTATACGCAACCAAAAGGTAGACGGCAAGACGACGGCGACGCCACTATGTATACGCTATATTCCTTGACGAATATATCGGCAGTCATATCTCAATTTGTTTACATCAAAACAGTCACTGATTGCGAAGCACAAAGGGGCGAACATTTCCTGGACAAATTTACCTTACCGGAAAACTATCCTCAGAATCATCATTAATAGTTCTTCTCTTGCAAAGCAGCATATTAGCGGGCGAAAAACAGAGCGGACAACCTTGATATGTAAAGCAGTTTTAGAAAACAGCAAGTCTGTGCATCAATGGAAAACATGATAAGTCTGCAGCAGAGGACTAGATGCTGTGGGATCGCTCCTACAATCTTAAGCGAATTTTAAGTTCAACAGTGGCGCGGCTTTTGATAAGCGCGCCTTATTAAGCGAAAAAAAAAGGAAAAATAAGAAAGAGTAAAAACTCGGGCACTATTCGGTTAGTTCTGCCCCAAAATTTCGAAGGAAAATTTTTGGCCCCAACTTCGCCCAGCGGGGGGGGGGGGTTATTTGAGGTGCTGAACACGAATATTGTATCCATTTTGTACCATAATTCCGTTCTTGTAGGGTTATGGTAGGTATACTGTAGACACGGTATCTCACAGAATCCTCTCAAATTTCTCCTAGAGGGGTTGTTTTAGAAGCTGATCACGAATATCGTATCAGTTTTGTATCGTAACCTCATTTTCATAAAGATACACTAGGCATACGGTAGGAAATTGGAAGAAAATGCCGATTTCTGGAGGAAAATGAAGGACACATGTAAAATAAAATTGATATTCGTGATCAGCACCTAAAACAACCCCTCTTTGCAAAATTTGAGAGGATTCTAGGCCAATTTATACTGGCTGCGTGCGTCAGTCGCGCATCAGTCGCACGCATCCATTTGAGAGGGATTTTTCATGAAGACCGGTCAACACGGCATGTACATCCTCAATGAAAAGAACGCGCGGTCTCCGCCAGGCAGTGAACGCGTGCGTCTGAGCTGCGACTGCGATGCGACTGCAATGCGACTGTACCCTATTCTTCATCACATAGACGCACGCGCGTCAGTCGCACGCATCCAGTATAAATTGCCCTTCTATGAAATACCGTATCCACAGCATACCCACCGTAACCCTGCGAAAGCGGAGTTACGGTACAAAATGGATGCAATATTCGTGTTCAGCACCCCAAATAACCTTACTCTGCGAAGTTTGAGCGAAAAGAATTTTCTCGAAATTTTGGGGCAGAACTAGCCGAATGAGCCGACACCAGAAACTCGGAAGCGGAGTAAAAATAACTTACGACTTCTATACAGTGAAAGAATCGGGAAACCACTCCAGGCCTATCCCTTAGGTCGTCATCCATGTTTGAAAACTTCGCCCTGGAGTAAAAAACACGCAATCACTCTGCATTCGGAAAATCGCTGCCATGACGGAATGAAAATGCGTCCTTTCATGCTAGGATAAAAAAAACACAAGCACGTAACGCAGGACGTAAAAATAGCACTGAATTAGGGATCCGATCTAAATAGAGAGACAGTTCTGTGGGAACCAACGACCACCAGCACTGCTTCCGCAGAGAATAGCTGTAGAAATGGAATCGTATTGATCGACTCGAACGGACACGTCAGACAGGAGCCAACGCGTCGATTAGTCAGTGGGCCCGGTCCCTGAGTGGCTTGGCAAGTTTCCAAACCACGTGAACGCGAAGAAACTGGGAAACCCGACGAAGGAAAAGTCCCCCGTTACGGGCCCCAATTTTCGTGGTCCAAGACGACCACCGGCAAAGTGCCAACGGAACAACTACCGTATCGACGACGAACTATTGCGGACAATACGCGATTCGCTTTTAGTGTGACCCAATTTCCATTACAAAGTTCTACGCCATCCTCAACTTCCTGACCAGGATCTAGAAGTAAGTATTTTAGTATTTGAAGCCATCAACGCGGTTACATTTTTCCTAATCACCTTGATTACATCTTTCTTTCATTGCGACGCTTTGGAAAGTCTTTCCTACTTTGGCAATAATCGTTCTTATGTTCGCATTTCGTGACCTTGATTACCAGTTCCTCCATATTCATAACTTTTTAATCACATCGCTTCAGCGTGAGAACATGCACTTTGCTGTTCAAAAACTGAAGAAAATTCCTCCTTCTTCGAAGCATTCTCGATTAAACCAAGTTGGCTATAGTGTATTTCACCGGGAAACATAGTTGTGGAGATATTAGAGAACAAAAGAGCGCGAGAAATAGTGCCGTATTCGCTGAGGCAGCCGAGAAGTGCAGATCATGGGCACAAATACTCAACTATCGTCGCTTTTGAAACGGACTACATACTGCCAGTGTTGAACTACGCGGAACAATTTTTGAAATTGACAAGAGCGTCAGCGTAAAGGCGCTTCCGCTGCGGCGACAGTCACCAATGATTAGGCATGGGTCGGCGATGTCGCCTGTATCCTGCAACAAGCTTTGTTTATACTTCGTCGCGACGCGACTGTGGCGCACGAACAAACTGTTCAAAGGCGGTCCCGAGCGGATGGCGAGCAGTGGTTGTGTTGTGGTAGCTGGCGTTTATCCTCGCAGCGTGATGTCGCGGATCAGCGTCGCGTCCTGTTTATAATAACTCCGTCGAAAAAGATCGCATCGTTGCGATGGCCCGAATTTACATTGTGTCTGGTAGCAGACGCGAAGCGATGGTTTCGTCAACGTTGAGGCTTTCAATTGGTCGTTGTTTCCTTGCTTTTTCTTGCTGTTTCGGCCTGAGGTAGCCGCTACACGCTTCAAGGAGTATAGCACCCTCGTAGCCGTCGCAGGCGACGGTTGGTTCCAGATATTGGCCATCGCCCGTCCGCAATTTCGGCGGTCCGCCGATGCCACAATCTCTAGCGACGCCGACGCAAGGTGCTACAGTCCTCGAGGGCTATTGCGACAGTGTGAAACCTGTCAAGATGACTGTTCATGGAAACGCATAATCGTAGACGCCAGCGCTAGATCGAGGTACATATGTAATTTTGCGTGGATACGTGGATTTGCAAACTTTAACGTGGTGCGAGCGCGCGAGGCCACTGCTTCGTTAGAAGGCTTGACTTATCTATAACTTATAAGCTGTGTTTATACTTTTTCGCGGAGCGTCGTAGCATGCGTGGCACGACGGGTACTACCGCAACGCGACCACTGCTCGCACATGTCCACCCTGAACCAATCGCTTCTGAGCAGTTCACTCGTGCGTAACGGTCGCATTGCGACGAAGTATAAACGAAGCTTAACCGTGGGCAACTGTTTCCGCGGCAAAAGCCTAAAATTCTCTTTTTTTTTACGCGGCGACGCTGCGAAGAGGGCGGCAGGAAGGGGGCAGGAGAGTCTGAAATCCCTCTCACATGATAAAAGTTCACGCGGCACGCACTGCAGTCCTGATTCATGAGCGAGGAATTTTAAGAACGGTTTTTATGTAGTGATGGTGGATTGAAAATCCACAAACGTTGGGTTTGAAAACCCAGTGTCTCGAAGGCCTGGACTTATTTTCACTTTTATAAAAGTAGAAAGCCAGAACTAAATCGTACGGACGGTAGGGATGATTCTGCGGTAGCACGGGGACTTACAGTGTGCAAGGCTATGGTGATGGTGTGTGGTTGTTTGTGTTGACTGAAAAGTCATCATGTTTAGATTTTTGCCCTACGTGTACCATGTTGGACATTGAGAAGATGGACATATCTACATTGGTTTCGGCTTTAGTTGGAATTCTGGTGATTATGATTTCGTCAATATTTTACTTCACTCGAAAACAAAATGAGGATTTATCAAAGGAAGAGTTAGTTGATGTAAAGTACCGTTTCACGAACATTGCTCGTGCTGAGCTAAATGTTGTAGATTGTCTGAGGAAAAGGAGCACGCAGCCGGTGATGCTCAAAAGTTGGAAGAGACCAGGAAGATTGGTAAGAACAAAAAGAACGAACAGTGGAAGCCAAAGGTGACTTTTATTTCGTTTTGTTTCACATTAAAGGCAGCGTCCCACGTCAGAATCGTTTTTGAGATTTCAATGTTAAAAGTGTCCAGGAGCTGCTGATCACAGCGGTATACGTGATCCACATTTTCGAACCCCAATTTTTAAGGAGCCTTTGGGCGGAGCTAAATAGCTTTCCGAATAATTCAATCCAGGAAGCGCACCTCCTGAGGAAAGTTGTATTCCTCTTGAGAGTTCTTCGTCAACTCCTTAACAGAATAGAAACTGTCTTGTATGTATGACCAACAAAAGCGTTCACGGTCCTGCAATTCCGCTTTGGATCCAGAGTCAAAGCGGGATTGCAGGTTTCCGCCCAGTGTACTCCATTGCTTGCCGCAAATGGGGCGCAATTTCTATTCTTCTAGGAAGTTGATGAGGAACTCTCACGAGGAATACGAATTTCCTCAGGAGATGCGCTTTTTGGACTGAATTGTTTGTAAAGTTACTTAGCTCCGCCCAAAGGCTCCCTAAAAATTGGGGCTCGGAAATGGGGTTCTTCAGCAGTATTGCATGGAATCACGTACACCATTGTAATCACCAGCTCCTGGAGATTCTTTTCACGTTCGAATCTCAAAAACGATTTCGAGATCCCTAGCCGGATTCCGTGTGCATATGGCGGCGGAATCGTAGGGGACCTACTCAATCCTGTCACATTGAGCATGCTCTTACCGCAGCCCTCGTTCTGATCCCGCCGCGATTCTGCAGCCGCAGAATCCGTCTTTCTTTTCGATGAGGACTACATATTACTCCGCCGGGGAAGATAGTCGAAGAGAGCGCTCACAGTTCTTCCTTCATCAGTGAAACTTAAATGCATTCGTACAGCTCTGGCAAAGTGCTTCAGCGAGTTGGTGGAGACTCGTGGTATGCACAGCGCAGGCCTCCTCTCGCAACAAAAAGCACATAGTCAGCCAGTCAGGCTGGTGCACATTTAGCTACTACTCCTCCATAACTCCTAATAGCACGCAGTTTCTTTGGCAGATGGTCTAAAATTTTGAAGCTTTTACGACGGGCGTGGAGCTTTGTACCTGGGTGGGTGGCGTTGACGGGCCCTGCAATCAATTGGCCGATTGGGTGAATCGACCAGTCGTAGAACTTGGCCGCACCTCCCCCCCCCCTTACCAGGTACAATTCGCCACACCCTTTTACGACTGTATGCTTTGTTGGCGAGCCAGTTCAGAGCTTCAAATTTAAATTCTTTCCCTTTTCATTCGTTTCTACTTCAACATTTCTGGGAAACCCACCTTACTCTGCGCATTTGAATCTAAGTGGAAAGTTCGCAACACTTGAAATTTCAGGTTAAAGATGTTTCGTATGAACACAAATGGTTTGTCACAACTCTTAAAGGACACACAACTGACATCACGGGCTTGGATTTCGCACAGGATGGGAAAAGGCTTGTCACAGTCTCGTCTGATAGGGCTGCATTCTTATGGGATGTTCGAGTAAGTGTAATTGGTTTTCTCAGCAGTTCCCCGATAAATAGGTTCTCTGGAGATTTGTGAATTCAGTAGAACATATGCTTCAAGATAGGTTACATGACCATGTTTACTCTAGCTTATCAACATGCTTGCTATTGACACGATTTATCTCATGCTGTTCCTGAGTGCAGAGAATTGTAGGTTAAGTAGAATGAAATCCGTACATACAAAAAGGCTTGGTTCTTCCATTGCTAGACAATTCTTGCCACTTTTCCCGTAAACGGCTGCTAACGAGAAGAGGTGTGATTTTCTGATCTCATACCGTTTTCATGTTTTATTTTATAGGATTTCCAAGAAAAAGAGCATAAATGTGTGCGACAGATCCTGGACTTCGATACTCCAACGAAAGTTTCCTTTGCTCCAGACTGCAAAAGTATTGTTTTTGCCATGAAGCGCTCAAACAAGGTGTGTTGACCCTCGTAAAGAATTAACTTTCAGTTTATCATCTGTTTAGTTCTGTGGTCAAGTCTGCTTTACTTTTGCCGTCATTCTTTTCAGTTGACTGTTTTTAAATTGGTAAAGAAGGAACCTGGCGGCACGTATAAATTTGTCCATGTTGAAAATGTGTCCTTTCCCTCCGCGCATACACTCGACATTTCACACTGCGGTATATCATCTACAGGTGCGTTAAGTTCCAACTACAAATCTTACTGTTGCTTGAGAAATTCAGTTGTTTTTACTCTGTGCAGGGAAATTCCTCATGTCGGCTTCTCCTGACATGAAAATTGTTCTGTATGACATACACGGAACAATTTTGAAGGTTTTAGAACCGAAGGTTTGTTTTCATTTTGGTCTTACTAGAAAACAATCTGCTTCGTCGTTGAGTCATCGTGTTGCTAGATCTTCATCTTCTCTGTTTAAGCTAAGTTCTCTCTTTGACGCAGTGCTGTCACCAGATGGTCGATTCGTTGCCGCTTGTGGTTTTACCCCAGATGTTCTTGTTTATGAGGTGCATTAGCATTTCATCAACATTGCTCTCGTTTTTCATTTCTTGTTCTCGTTTTTCATTTCAAGCTTTCAGGTCATCTTCAATCGTGAAGGGATTTTCCAAGATGCAAAGAAGGCGTTCAATTTGAAGGTGCTTATCAGTCCCAGTTAAGCTTCCAGCGACATTCTCTAAGACCTAATTTAGGACCACAATTCTGGAGTATTCTGTGTTGCCTTCAACTCTGACTCTTCCCGTGCTGTTACCGTCTCTCGAGATGGTTTCTGGAGGGTGTTTGATACGGACATTCGTTACCAGGCAGGACAGGAAGCTCAAGTGCTCAATAAGTGGGTTCATGTCCTACTGGATGCTTCTTCTTGTTCCATCTATATCTTATAAAAGCTTACTTTTTTACTTTGAAATCACACTCTTCCTCCACAGACGTATGTGGAGTGGGTTCTCCAGCCCCTTCTGTATTTTTGCTGATCGTTGACTTTATGCAAAAAAGCAAAAAAAAATGGTCGGACAGTTCCACAAACTCACTACATAAACAGATAAAATTACATGTTCGTCTTCCTAGCACATATGTATGCCTTGTCCCAGTAGAGTCGAAAATTGCCAACTTCTGTAGGTGAAGATATTTTTTAACACATCGCAAGCAAAATTTGTCACACTATCCATATCGGCAAGATTTCCAACTTTCTGCTCTAAATCTGAATAGAAAGCCCTGTCAATTAGTGGCGGACCCCGGGAGGGGGCGCCCTTCACCCGAGCATGGGTCACCAAATGTTTGAAATTACAAAACAAATGAAAACCTTATGTTAGTTTACTCTCAATTGTTTATTTTAATTGTTATTTTTAAATAATTTTTATTAATTATCCACTACTATAATTAGCATTTTCATCAATTTTATTTTCCATCCGGTTCCCTAAAGTGGCGGAGACCTTACTTTTTTCCCATGCTTCCCCCTCCCGCAAACATTCTGCGTTCACCACTGCTGTGAACTTAACGTAAGCTTTGTTCTTGATATCTTAGCAGTACCATATTTCATTACAATGCAAGTATTTGTTTACCAAATTATTCTGTGTGCCGGTGTGATCAGATATTCAGAGGTGAATGGAAAGCGTTGAGAGGAGCGAGCGCCGATCGTGTCCGTTTGGCAATAAGTCCTTCTGGTGGAAGTTTTGCAGTTGCTTGTGGTTCGACACTTAAAGTGTTCAGTAGCGAAGATGCCGATGCAGACTTTCCCGAATGTAAGTTGTATGAAGTGCATAAGTGTTTGTTGTTCTTGACCATCAAATGTAATCAAAGATGTTAGTAAGAATAGTAATTTATGTAATGTCATTTGATTTTTGGGAATCATATTGCGCTGTCCTGTTCCAGTACCAGAAGTTCATGCCGACCAACGCATTCATGTCATTCGATATTCGCCTTGCGGCCGTTTGATAGCGACGTGCGGAGATCGTTATGTCCGTATATTCCGAAATATTCCTGAGTATCACAGCCAGGTAGTACGACTTGGAAAGGTGTGTTATTTGGTCCGGCTTTCTCTTGACTCCCTCTTTTTGTCATCCAACATAGTGTTAATTCAGAGTCTGAAAGATGTTACTGGGGATGCTCCTAAGAGAAGGATACAAGAGCAAATAGACGAGGCGAAGAGAGTTTTGGAGAAGTACAGTGTCTGAGTTGTTTTGCGGATATAATGTGTCAAAGAACCTACCGAATGTTAAAGACAACTAGGGGAAGATTGTTTTGATATCTTCTAGACTTTATTTCATCATACAAAAACAAAATACCATACAGTTTTTAGGAACATACTGCATCCTGCAAGTGACGGCTGTCGTTGTGGATGCATGAATAGAGCCGAGTTGTGAATCCAGGCGTTAAGGGGAAGGCGTGCTTGGCGACCATCGAGCCGCGGAGCAATCACAATCTGTTCAAAATCCACCGTTTTAGCTCACATCAGCCTCGGTTGTGCCGTTCCTTTCGTGAAAATGTGGCAGCTCTCCCGTGCGATGGCATCGCGAACACATCGTTCCCATGCCATGCTCGGTCATCGCGACGCCCTGATTTTCAATGGCTAGACAGAAGTGACGACCCCATAAAAATGTGCAGTTTTTCGTGAAGAATGGGCGGCCAACGGTAAATCGCGTCGCTAGCATCGTGCCAACAATCCGCGACAACATCGCCGTCGCCAAGCATGCCTTCCCCTTTAGGGGGCAGATCATTCTAGACGGATCAGCAGCTAATTGGTGGCGAGCATCCGCTAGAGCTCCAGTTTTTGCACGATGATTGTAGATGGAGGATTTTGGATGCTTCATTGAGGATAGCACTGTGTGAAACTGCTACTTCTCGCAAAATGGTCTGCCTGCTAGAAGCTGGAGTCAGAAATCGCTATCAATAGTGAATCGTCAACAACACCTGCCACCACGTAGGCGCAGTTGCCAAAAACATAACTGGGTATGCTTTTACATGGTGAAATAGTGATGAAATTCATTGAACTACCATTCTTCAATGATTATTGAAACGGAGTTCTTGGCACTCTATATTCCAGGAAGATTATTTATTTCGCGTGCTACTTCCTCAGAGATTTCACATTTGTGGTCTGAACTTGCAATTTCTATTTCAAATGGCCATATCATTTTTGTTTTTGCTGTTGAGGAACAGTTCTTTGTTTTTGTTGCATGGCATGGGTTTATAATTAAGTTCCGGGTAAATAAATATTATTGCTTCACGCTCTGAATGTAAACACTTCTTATCGTTTGTTGTGATAAAAGTCCAAGTTTTTGTTCTTGGAGAAATGGTGTAAGGCACATCTTCACTGCACTACTGGGTTACGGCGTTCAGGGAAGGCTGCAATGTTCCCATCAATGATGAACATACGGTCTGTTATTCCAAGGAGTGCCTACATGCGGACTTTGTCTACAATTGTGACCGAACTGGTATCGGTCGGCCGATCGGCTGGTTCTACCGGAGACAGTAGCGAAACATCAATATGGAACTGATCCCACTAAATACATATAAAAACTTACAGAAGAAGCTGTAAAAGTAGACCGAAGAAGCCGATCGGCCGGCCGATACCAAGGCGGTAGCAATTGCAGACAAAGTCCATCCTTAGGCACTCTCTGGGCTAACAGACTGGAGAAAAAAGAAATGAACACGTCGTGGTGTACCATTCTGCTTCGATGACTCTCTGGCAGCTGGGGGTATAGGTATGGACCATGAAGCCAGCACAGGCACTCGAAATCGCGCTATCATGCTACCACCTCATCCGGTCCCTGAAGTACTTCTTGGTCGAACGGCACCCTGCCTACTTGAAAGATCCCCAATCGCCGATTAGTGATTTCCTCGACATCAACAGGGTGAGGGAGCAAAGTTCCCATTCTGTATACAGTCCTTGTCGAAAAGATAGACGGATTCCGTAACTGCGGAAACGCGGTGGGACCTGAAAGATGGATGCGGAGAGAGCATGCTCCAACTGAGAGGGTGCGGTAGGTCCCAACGCGATTCTGCGGCCGCGACGATATGAAACCGCACGCGCAATCCGTCTATCTTTTTGACAAGGACTGTACGTCGAAACATCTCCACTATGTCAGAGCTGCATATGGACTATTTGTACAACAGTGCACGCACTGTACTCGACAAAAAAAAAAATTCCACGTGTACTTGCAATAATAGCGCTTACCGGCTTAATGGAAACGTTTTCAGCTACGGGTCGTCTGAATTGCTATTTACAATGGAAGAGGATAATGATACGCATAGAAGACTAGCTAAAGGGATCCTCAACTTTAAACGCAACGGTAGCTCAGTTACAGGTTACAAAAGTGACGATGTAGATGGTAGCACCAAGTAGCACAAGCGGACGCAGACGAGACGAGGGGGAAAGAGAGCCTGGTACCGTGATTATACCACCGAAGCTTTACCGCTGATTTGACGCATTACGTTACCGCTGATTTGACGCATTACGTACCCGACGACATACCCATCTTCGCTCGGACGTTTCATCACTCCCAACTGCTTCAAATCAATGCGACCAACTGCTAATGCTGATAAATTCATTCAAAATATTCATCATTTCGCGATTACAATGTTGGGGGCCTCTAGTTACGTGTTCAGCGTATAGAAGCTCAGCGTGCACCTCAATGAAGGGGTTATCATGACCCCTGTGTGAGGATGGAAGAAGTAATAAAACCGTTTTGTCGATATTCCCACACAGATTGTTTGTCATATTCGTAAAGTGCATGTTACAGTGTATGTTCAGCGTATGAGCCCCGTTAGACATGCTCTCATTTGTCTCTGAAAAAAATCGTGTTGGACGTGTTGGCGACCCACACCAAGCATGTCTCTACTGAACCGTGAACGAAGACTTGAAGAAATCGATGACATACATAATTCAGTGGTTCCTTGCAAAATGGCTGTCATAAAAGTTATTCATGCTTGCGGCGCGTCAAAGTTTACTCGCCAATACACAGTGCAAAGGAGGGAGGTAGAAGAGAAATCCTGGCAGATCAGCAATGTTCCTAGTTTTGCCGTTGCGACTGCCGCGCAACAAACCGTGTTTCTATTTTCGCCGTTCTGGATGGGCTTGTTTCTATTTTCGCCGTTCTGGATGAGACGCGATTCGGCGCGAAAACTTTGCGAAGTTTTGTAGAGACGCGTAAACTTTGACGCGCCGCAAGCATGAATAACTTCTTATTCGTGTTCACCCTGTTGTGGAACTTCAGTAGACATGCGCTCATTCTCGAGCAAAAATCGAAAAATTCGATGAAATCAATAAATCGATAATTCAATGTAAAATGGTTGTTATATTTGTGTTTAACGTATCGTGAAACCACGATTGGCATTTCTTCAACCATCTATGGGCAAATTAAAGAAGAAGCAATTTTGCCTCCAATATCACCAGCAAAACCTATCTTTAGAATTTCAACAAAACTCCTGGGTGAAGGCTTTATTCGGCAGTTCCTGGAAACAACAATTAGCGGGACTGTCCAGCGTAAACATAAACGACCCTGTCTTGTGAGGGCGCTCCCTCGATAGCGAACAGATCAATTAAGGCGGAGTAGCTAATGAACAAATATGAGAAGGCCATTTCAGCTATGAAGGTACTATAAAGTGCGTAAAGAAAAATTCTATACAAGTCAACTTCGTGATGATAATACTGGCGTCTCAACGCCCACTGGCAATATAGATTACGTCGCAAATAACAACTCACAGGAAACGGGAACCTGAGCCGGCGAGGTTAATATAGACCCGACAACGAACGCAAATCTTTGATCTTGGAATTGGAATGAATAAATTCTATACAGTGAATAACGAGATACAAGGCTCTGAACAACTGGATATCAGCGAATTCATATGGAATCGTATTGGAAAGCAACAAATAAGTACATAACCTATTTACAGTTTGAAGAAGGACAGCAAATTACACTTGTGAGGGAACAAAATAAAGAGAACCTCATAGCGGCGACGGCTCTATGTAACAGAGGGAAGATTTCTGAGATTTCCATCTTCCGACCCTCATTACGTTTGAGGGGTCGAATCCAGCTCGAATTGCTGTGGTGGCGGCTCCCCCACGTAATGAGTGGGGAGTGAGGTTGCGGTGCTGGAGGCCTGCTTCGGTGAGGGTCCTTTTGAGTTTGCGGGCGATGAAGTCTCTGGATGGCGGTCCTCCTCTGCTGCTGCTGAAAATGAAATCTCCTGGATTTTGCGAGTGGAGCTCTCGGAATCGCATCCATAGTCTAAGGGCATCTCCTTTGAGCCGAAAAGCGATAGTGGATCCCAATCCTTTTTGGTCTGTCTTTGATCGACGTATTTTTAGGTATTTTTAGCCACCAGATGTCTTCCTCTTTGAACGAGATGTCCGAAAAACGTAGGTTGCACAACTCTCTTATCTTAAGGAAAGCCGAGAACATCAGGAGTACAGTTGCAGCTCCTGGTAAAGCCTCTGGAGTTCCCAGGCGAAGAGCCCATGCAACCACTATATCGACGTCGCTGAGGCTTTCCTTCTATGCTTCGCTGGAGGGCTACCTCTGTTGGCCATTCGGATAAGGGCGCTCTGAATATCCTGATCCTCTCCGGGGAAGGGGGCCAAAGAAGTGAGAAAGCGCTGCTACATGATATCTCAGAGATCTCGTTTTACCCCTATCGATCAAGTGGGCTAGGAAGACGTTCCTCAGCTTGTGGAGAGCGGAAACCGGGACCCGAAACTTCTTGCTGAATTCCTGAAAGCCTCGCCGAACTCGTTGGTAAATTGTGAGAGTCCCCTGTGCCACCGACTTATCGAAGCACGTGTCTATCATTTCGGCCAAAAAAGGAAAAGAGGCGTGATTGTTAAATGGATTGATGAGATGGTTCGTTTCGCCTCATATCAGACGAACCACTTTTGGATCAGTTCCCCTGAGGCTCATCAGTGATGAGGGGAACTGATCCAAAAACAATCAGTGAAGAAAAAGTGCCCAAAGGGCAGAGAAAACTACAAAAAGGTGAATTTCAGGTCGAAATCGTAAAATACGATTTTGAATATAATACAGCAGCAAACGGATACGCAGCCAAAATGATGCGGAGCGTGTGCGTGCGTATGTTGCAATAGAGCAGCATTTTATAGAAAAACTGTAGCAAAGCGTGTAGCTTGCTTGTTGCAAAGGAGCAGCAAATAGTAGCGGATTATTTGTACATGTAAGTTACATAGGACTAGCAAATAGAATAAAATATGGGGGAGCATGTGTGTGTGTGTGTGTGTGTGTGTGTGTGTGTGTGTGTGTGTGTGTGTGTGTGTGTGTGTATGTGTGTGTGGTGTGTGTTTGTATGTATGTGCATGTATGTATGTGTATGTGTGTAAGTATGTGTGTATGTGTGTAAGTATGTGTATGTGTGTATATGTATGTGTGTTTGTGTGTGTATGTGTAGGTACAGTCCTTGTCAAAAAGATAGACGGATTGCGCGTGCGGTTTCATGTCGCCGCGGCCGCAGAATCGCGTTGGGACCTACTGCACCCTCTCCCTGGAGCATGCTCTCTCCACATCCATCGTTCGGGTCTCACCGCGTTTCCGCAGTCACGGAATCCGTCTATCTTTTCGACAAGGACTGTATACGAATGTGTATGTGAGTATGTGTGTGTATGTTGATATACTAGCGCCCCTTCGGGACGCTAGAAAGTGGGGTGGGGCAGCCACTTGAGGCATGTGCAAAAGCTCCACACGTGCAAAATGCTTAGAAAATTAGCAAATAAGCAAAATTAATCATTAACTGAGCTCAAATTCAAAAACCTTCTTATAAGTTATGTATAAGAGAAGCAGAACAAATCTTCCAATGGGCCCAAACATGAAGTCCTTCTTATGAGTTGAGTATGCGAATGAGAAGTTCGTTCCCCATCGTATGGCGTATTCGTGCGTATTCCTCACTATCGGGCCAACGCAGACGCGTTCTCCATCGGCGGAACTGTATCCTGCCGTACATGGCGGAACTGTATCCTGCCCACATTATTGGACAAAGCGAAATTGTATCCGAGTGTTTTCCACACTACTGGGCCGCAGCGGACTTTCCTCCATCGGTGGACCCGTATTCTGGCGCCATCTTCACACATTAGGCCTGAACCGTATCCTGGTATTCTCCACTTTACTGAGTCACAGCGGACCAATCCTATGTTGGCGGACCCGTATCCTGGTGTTATCCATACTACTGGGCCACGGGCGGGCCCTTCCTCCATCAGAGCGCCCGCATTCTGGCGCCTTCCTCACAGTTAGGGCAAGCCGGATCCGTTCTCCAGGGGCGGGTTCGCATCCTGTCATTCTCAACACTAAAGTGAACCCGTATCCTGGCGTCCCCCACACCACTGGGCCACGGTCGGCCCTTTCTCCATCGGTGGACCCGTATCCTGGTGTCCCCGCACCATTGGGCCCTCGCGGGCCTTCTCTCCATAGCTGGACCCACGTCATGGCGTTCCCCACAGCACTGGGCCACGGCGGGCCCTTTCTCCATCGGTGGACCCGTGGTGTCCCTCGCACCATTGGGCCCTCGCGGGCCTTCTCTCCATAGCTGGACCCACGTCATGGCGTTCCCCACAGCACTGGGCCACGGCGGCCCTTTCCCCTTCGGTGGACCCGTATCCTGGTGTCCCCCGCACCATTGGGCCCTCGCGGGCCTTCTCTCCATAGCTGGACCCACGTCATGGCGTTCCCCATAGCACTGGGCCACGGCGGGCCCTTTCTTCATCGGTGGACCCGTGTCATGGTGTTCCCCACAGCACTGGGCCACGGCGGCCCTTTCCCCTTCGGTGGACCCGTATCCTGGTGTCCCCCGCACCATTGGGCCCTCGCGGGCCTTCTCTCAATAGCTGGACCCACGTCATGGCGTTCCCCACACTGGGCCACGGCGGGCCCTTTCTCCATCGGTGGACCCGTATCCGTATTTAGTTGACTGGATATACAATATCATGCCTTCCTACTTAGAGGCGATGCGGCAATAGCACCCACCAGATGAGGCGACCGCGTAGGTCCACCTCCCGAAGCTTCCGAGACGCGGCAACCCTCATGGCACCCATCCATCTCTTCGTGCAAGTGCACTCAGCGTCGCACCAGTGGAAGGCTGGTTTTCCTGCTGCGTACATTGTGCAGCCTGAAAGCTGTAAACACTCCCTCACTCCTATGCGGCGAGACCGCCAGCGAAGGTGATGAAATCACCATCCCGTGCATGCGGGAGAGCCAGCCATGACGTAATTGCGAGTCCCGAAACGAGCGTGTCTGCGTCCATGGAAATCGGCCATTTCGCCACACAGTCTGCGCCTCAAGATTGCGGTGTCTATGAGTGCCGCCCCGTATCTCTAACCGCTCTAGCCCCCTTACGGCGCTTTGTTTAATAGATGTGTATGAGTGTGTATGTGTAATTATATGAAAATATATGTATGTGTGCCCGCTAAGCCTGCTCTCGATGCCATCTTGGCCGTCTCCTCTGCCCTTCTCTTGTTGGCATCCGCCAGGGAATCTGAAATTACTTTCTTGAGTGTGGAGAAGAGCGGATGGCTATGTAATAGTACCACCAGGTTGCTTAATTATCCTCGGGGAGTCTATCGATGTCTGCGCACCTACTTGGGGCCATCTAGTGTTGTACCTCCCAGATACGTCGACCCTCAGTCATAAAACCCCTGTGGATATGCCGCGAGCAGGGGGGGGGCTTTCAGAGATTTTGTCTCGCGCGAGCCCACCGCGGCATTTTGCGAGCTCGCTCTGCGACTCGCGGAGTCGAATGGTCTGGGGTATTCGTTGCCGCGCAGCAGATCCAATGCAACTTCCAGAGCGAGATGTTTTCCGCGCGCGGGTCAGTTCTCGCGACACGTCGCGGCGCGGATCGAAAAATGTCTGAAACCCGCAGTCCACGTCTGGGCTATGTGAGTTGTCGCTGTCAACTCAACCATAAAATTTCCCTCACACTAGATTTATAGAAGGTGTGGGTTTAGAATCCCCTCACACTATTTGTATTTATAGAAGGTGTGGATTTTGTACAGCTTCAGTGCATTTCATTTCGCTATCATTTCAACACGGAAGAGGCCATTCATGTACAATATAATCGATTTGCTAGGACGTTTTCAACTCGCTTTTTCATCAGATGCTTTTATGAAAGTGCATTTATTTGTTGTTACAATCTGAAGAAAGCTCATATTTTCATAATTTTTCTTAGAGAGATCATGCGGAAACGTCTAGTGAATGGCTCATTATCCATCTCCCACATCTGAATTGTGCTCAGCAAACAACTTGTCATTTCTTTTCACCCGAAAATCCGGCAGAAATAATCAAGAACGTTGGCAAAAAGAATTCGAAGGCGCTTGCTCAAGGCGGAACAGAAACAACTTTAGTCCCTCAGCAGCTGAAGGGATGTGATATACTACGTTGTCTAAGAAATAGGAAAAAAACTCGCTCAAACTCGTTCTTCATTTTGATTAGAAAACAATATCGATCAACAACTTGGTAACCGTTGAGTTCTGCCAAGTGGTGCCACCACTGTGGACGAAGGGGTATCTCATAAGTTCAGAAGTGTAAAGATTATGCATTGCACGCACGCAAAAACTCTGACACCTTTTCGACGTCGACCCAGCTTTTAATTTTCCGTCATGAGGAAAAGCTGAAAAGATCAGATAACATGGTAATTACTGGTAAGGAGGTCAGCAAGAGAGTCACATTACGACATTTCTCCAGCTCCTTACCATTTTTGGAATTCTGTTGTCTAACTTTGTCTGTTAATAGATAAATGTTGTTTCCATTGGAACAGATACAGCACAAGATGTATGTAGAGCATTTCCTCCATTTCAATGCAGAACAAACCTGGATTTTCTGAAGAAGTGGCTGCACCAACTTCTAGAAGATAGCAGAACAGACATGCTACGAAAAAGCCTGCAACTTTTCCATCGTTTGATTCCAGCCTTTTATCTGTGGTTTTCTGCTTCTTTAAAATCGACCTATCGTCTGATGTGCATAGTGTTGCCTTAGATGCAGTGCTCTTCATCGATGGAGAGGATGATGTGGACCCATGCAGACACAAAGCGATGGCTAAGGGGAGACGTGCTCACGTCAAAGCTGCACTCTACTAGATCTCGTATTCTCAAGGCATGAGACAGAAGCCAGGAAGCAAATTCAGCTGAAGGATAAGCATTTCGTAAATTGTGGATCTTATAGCTCATGCAACGACTTTGAATTCGTGCATTAGCGGATTCCTGTGGGCTCACTGATGACGGTCACTAGCCATCCTTTTCAGAGGTTGGTTTCTTACATGGGAAATTTCAACGAGTCTTTTATCACATTCTAGAACATTTGCTGTCAAGATGAACACTCCTGACGAGAGTGTGCATAGTCCTTTATTGAAATCAATAGGAAACCCAAATCAAAGATGTGTCGGTCCTGTCTATGGAGTATTTGCGCTACTCCAAAAAATCATCCCGGAAACGTTCTTTATTATGGCTAGTGGCCCTGCGAGCTACTTTGTGAGCAACATCTCTACATATAGGATGATATATTTCGTGAGCAAGTTACTACGACTAATTTTCCAATAGTCTAAGCTTTTACAATCACGTTCAATTAGACAATAACTATAAGTCAATAACTATAAGCGCACCTAATGTAACAGCTGGGAGTGACTACAGCTCTTTCCATTCCACCACAGATGAAGCTATAAAAGTAAGTATCGAACCGAGAAAGTACGAAACCACTCCTAAGGCCGATCCATGTGATCATTTAACTTGTGAGACTGGTTTAAATTGCGTAGGACCAGACTGCGCCGAATAGTGCAATGAGCAGAACTTATATTTGAATAGAAAATGATACAGCCTTTCCATTCGAGCCGCATTCGATTTCAAAAAAAAATTGAACTGCATAATTGAATGTCTGTCTATTATGAATGAAGTGTTCGCTACTGAACGGTTCCTTTTATGGTGAGAGAGTACTGCTAATCTTCAGAGCAATTTACACAAGATGTCTGCGTCGATTGCGAGTTAGACGAATACATCTATTTGCGAAGGATTTTCGTTGCGACTGGGCCTATCTTTTTATTGTTATATAGAAGCACGCGCTTCAAACTCACACTTCCAGTGTAAATTACCCTTTTTCGTACATGAAACCTTGTGTGAGGCTGCTCGCTTCTACCTACCAGCCACTGAGATAAAGAAGTTTGAACTCATCAGACTACTTTATCTAATTATTTTTTTGGAGAATCCTATAGATAGTTTCCATGTTCAACTTTCCGAATTTTGGCATCGTGATTGTGGGATACAGTGGGTCGTACAAATATTTTGGTGAGGAGAAATTTTTATCACGGAATTTAATTTTTATATAAAATCTATACATAATAGAGAAGAACCTCATTCTGGTCATTATGCTTCATAGTAGTCGAAATAAACCGAAGGAGTCCTTTGGCTAACATAACGTTGAGAAAAATTACATGCATGCGAAAGGCTGATGCTGAGACATACACTGTTTTCAGAGGAGGGACCAACGAGATGTGCGATTCCATGATCGCAAATACTTGCGCTGGAAGGAATCTCTACTCTACTTCGCTTGCAAAGTAGTTAATTCCATCCCTGAGATGGAATCCAGTTTTTTCTTCTACTTTGACGACTAGTTCGTGGAGCTTCTCAGGGTTGTCGTCCCAGAGCTCCTTTTTGTGGAAGCAGAAGAGCATCTGCAATAAATATGTTGGAATTAATCGGCACTGCTAGTAAAGAAAGGAGAACTCTCTTACTCGATCGAGTCCACCTGCAGGAAGGAGTATACAAGACTCAAAGTGCTCCAAGTATCGGGCGAGTACCTGAGAAGGAAAAGATCGATAAGTCTAATCCCTTTAATTGGAACATAATCTTTCTGATTTCTGATTACTCGTATCTTAACTTCGAAGAACGATGTATGTGCCTTTCTTGGAAATTTGTGAATTTTCCACCGCAATAGAACTATAATTTTCCGCCCCTAATCCAAATTTCATAGATATTTTGAGTTCCTCTTAAACCTGCAAGCGCTTTCAGGGGCTGCGTGCATCATCGAGATCACCCAGGGTAAGCTTGCTAATACCATACAAGTTTGCCCACTGTTAACGACATTATCGACACTCTCACCCTCGGTAATCCCAATCGTACATCCAGTTATCCTGGGCAAAAGGCGGTAGCTAGCCACTAAACATACCAGCTAATGCACTAGATAAGCATCCACTGCAGTTATATGACCCGCAAGAGTAACAGTTCTATGAATAGGCTTTTCAAATCTCAAGGAACGAAAATGAGGTCTAAAGGTTTTCTCGCTGAACTTCGCCTTTTTATACAGCACGATTAGTCTAAAGCCTGTACATTTTCCTCTTCACACGGTTTTTTCGTTATTTTACACGGTTTTACAGAGAGTCGTAACGTATGGAATTGGTGGAAAACATTAAAATGGCGATTATGCCAGAAATACGGTACCTTTGTACAGATCAATGATCTCACTGTTCAGTACACGAAGTAGCTTCTCCCTTGGGCAAAGTTTGCTAAGATTCTGTTGAATACACTGTCTACACGTTTCATCGTAATCATTCAAACATCGCCTTAGAATTCAGGTAAAGCAGAAGAGCAAATCCTGCTCCATATGTCAAGAAAGCACTGTGCAAAGTTTCAGCAGGAATAGTTTGAGAGGAATCGGGCCATAGAGGTGATATGTCGAATGTTGCCATGACTCGAAACCATGGTTAGTATCGAATCTTCTAAAGCATCAAAATTATATATTCGCAGCCAGTGTTTTCTTTTTCTTGGATCCATGCCATTTTGTAGCAGGATGAATTCTGACAAATCAAACATGAAAGATGTTGTATGAAAAATAACTACCAACCCGCTCAGCTTCGAGAAGCGCATCCTTTGCAGTGATTATGTTCACAATGACAACACCTGAAATTCTTTGCATGAGCCTCAGATGGGCAAACGCATTTTTTTCTTTAGATGTTTTGTTAAGAAAGCAGCAAAGCAGCAAACCGGTGTCAGCTGTGATGAACGCCAGGTTCGATATCGCTTCATCAGTAAGAAAACCTTCGATGGGACACATTAGAGCGACCTTTTTATTGATGCATAGGTCAAGGAGTATTGCATCGTACTTCAGCCCTGAAATGGAGAAAATTTTTACACAGATACTCACAATACAGTGCGTATGAAAGCGAAGGGTTCTAGATCACCGAACCATGCGTGGCTGCACACCTTTATCTGATGCCTGATTCACAAAAACTAGGCCGTCTTCGATAATAATGCGATGCAAAGGTGACGGTTGGAAATCGTACCATTTCGTCGCCACTTCCTTCATCACTGGATCGATGTCGACAACCGTGACATCGAGCTGAAAGTATTACAGTATAGACTAAGCATTTCTGACCAGTTCTTCTCTGCGCACGACAGTGGTCTAATATGATGGCTTCAATGACATTTTGTTGTAATTTTGAGGTTTTTTCGATTTTGCCATTAATTCTGAAATGATTTAGTGCAGAATGAAATAATTGGAATAAAAACAATAAATTAGAATTTAACTTGTAGCAGCCTTAAATTTCAACTCTTATCGGAGCCTTTCTGTTATTGTGATTTTCATAGTGGCAACAATTAAGGATATGAGGTAAAGAAAACCGTTCTTAGGTCTTTGACGTTAAACGCACCGTCCAATCCCAAAATCATTCGTGATGTTGTCAAATGAAAAGAGTAGTTCTTACTTATGACAGTGGTACGCGTGAATATGTGCCAAACAGCAGAAAAACTCGTTTTCGAGCTTTCCGGGGAGCTTGTGAGTGGGACCAAGGTAGAGGTCTACAGGGTTTTCACACTATGCTCTCTTTTATTGACCACACATGGAGAGCAGCTTCCATCGTATCAAGGAGTGGATGATGAGGAGCCCTCACTAGGTATACGAATTTCCCCAGAAAGTGCGTACAAGAGAACGCATTGCTCAGAAACATCGTCCTCCGAAATTGGCTCGGCCCCCGGTCTCCGTCAAAGAAATCTCCGGAAACTGGGGCTCGAATGTTGGTCTTTAGGCAGTTTTGCACGGAATCGCGCATGTCATTATAATCAGGCTTTCCAGGAGATTCTTTTCATGTGAAAATCTCAGAAACAGTTCTGAGGTGCAGCAAAGCTTCACAGCAAATTAGCTTATTAAAGCCACATTCTCCAAGCACAGAGTATTCACTAATTTACTAAAGTATTTGAACAGTTGAGAATAAAAAAAGTAGTTTAAACGATGATCTCATCGGCAATTCGTATTAACTCACTCTCTGATTCGGCATACTGCTCAGGTAATTGTTAATAATACCGCCACCTAGACCGATAATTAGAATTTTGTGTTCTTTCGGAGAATCTAACTCCACGGCACCACTGAAGAACACTCCCGATATCATTGTCCGTGCGTACGTCAGTCGAACAGTGGTCTTGTCCAGCTTCCATTTTGTAGTGTCCATGTTTCGGAAAGTCAGTTCTGAAACTCTTATATGTACTAATTTGTTAACGGTTTCGTGGACTTTCTGTTCGTCTTACTTTTAGGGATAAGAAGTCTGGCTTCAGAAAGAAGAAGGACTCCCTCTGGTCCTTTCAAGCGTAAGCCTCGGAACGCCAGTGGCCTTAAAGTTTGTAGAAGACATTCTCAACAGAAACAAGGTAATTTTCTTGATCAGCTACATGAAAAAATTGAAACTACTATTGTTAGCGATATCAGTTCTGATCAAAGTAGAATCCTTAGCACTCTTATTCCACTAGCAGTGCCGTATAACGGACACTGCCATGGCTACTGAGGTGGTAGTGATCTCCCATGTTCGTCATGACATGTACGAATCAGGGTCATAACAGTTTGGAGCAACACACGAACATCTTCCGAGCTAAACGTGAGAGTGTCACGAACTGGCGCGCCTATCCGCGAAATCGTTTTGAATCAGAGATCCAAACCCTCAAACTCTCTATCTACAGCATGCACATGCTCTGCGCTAAAGCGCATGATGTACCGGATACTCTGATCTGAACCTTTGTACCACGGTGGGCCCACCGTTATCTCATAGTTCACATGCCAAATATCAACCATGGGATAACGGTGGAGCCACCTTGGGCGATTGGTGGACCCACCATGGGCTAACTGGGGGACTTCCAAGGGAAAATTGGGGGGTTTCCGTGAAGAAATTGGGGAATTTTCGTGGGGAAGCTGGTTGATTTCAACGGTGAAAACGGGAATTCCTGAGCTTATTTTCAGTGGATTCATGAACAAATCGATGGAGACCTGGGATTTCAGTGCTTCGCAAAAACCGAGCAGCCCATACAGATGAGGCTCACACGCTCTCGCGGGGGTATTGCGAGTTCCGGAATGGACTGGATGCAGTGAACCCCCAACCAGCAGTTGATGCCATGTCCGTGACCAACTCTGTTTTTCTTCTTCACTCTTACAAAATGCTTAAAAAACGGGTGCCCCACCGCACTGCTACGTACTTTAGCCTGGTTTACATTTCAATTAACACAAGGAAAATCTACTGGAGGAGAAAAATTGCCTTGTTTCCGTGATTAGAAGGACCGTCTTGACAGTACTCTTAAACGCGGTGACCCGAACTGACATGATACACAACATTTACATGGTGATTGAAGTGGTAATCTTAGAGTAAAATTTCTAATATTTTTCACGGTACTGAAAAGTCTTGTACGACAAGTTATATCACAGCCTGAGTGCTAACAACGATGTTCAATCACGGATTACGACAATCACTCAAGAAAATGACAATCACAAAATGTTCCTCCTTGAGGATGGAGTGAGGGTGAGCTAAACGTGGGCAAAACGTCGGTCATTAGTGGACAAATGGAGGGAAAAGTAGGGAACAGGGATGGGTGGGGATAAAGGTGGGCAAACGGTAGGCCAACGGTGGTTCCACCATGGGGATGGAGAGGCGCTGGGCTAACAGTGGGAAAAGGGTGGGTAATTGGCAGTGGCGGACGCAGAAAGTGGGCGGGAGGGGGGCGTGGGAAAAAAGTGGGGTCTCCGCCGTTTTGGGGACCCAGACGGAGAATAAAATTAATAAAACCATTAATTATAATAATAAATAATTAATAAAAATTATATTGAAAATAAACAGGTAAAAATAAACTAATACAAGATTTTCACATGCATTGTAAAGTAATTTCAAAAAGTTGCCGACCCATTCTCGGGGGGGGGGGGGCGCTCCCACCCTGCGTCCGCCACTGGTAATCGGAGGTCCCACCGTGGAACGGACGAGTTTGGATGGGCCACCGTGGGGAAAAGGTAGCCCCACTCTGGGATTGATAGCAATGGTGAGATAAGTGGTGATGGATCCTTTATAAGTGGGATAACTAGGTGATAACAGGGGGATAACGGTGGACCAACCGTCGGTTGGGGGTCCACCATGGGATAACGGTGGGCCCACCATGGTACGAAAGTTCAGAGTATAGTAAAATGACCAAATTGATTATGGAGAGTGGCGGACATTATGTGCACCTTGCTGTTGCGTGGGGAGGTTGGCTTCTTGATCAGCGGTATCGATTAGCGAGATTGCATGATCATCATGAAAACACATATGAACGACACTTTCTTAACTATCTAAACTGTTAACCTCGTAAACAATTGGTGAAAATTTGTGTGTGGTGGAGATTCATGTGTTCAAGTGTTGTCTCAAGTGGACGCCCCATTACTCATAACTACAAATGAGAAATGTTCCTGTACTTCCTCTCACAAACCCCTTCATGTGTGAGTGATAGCGTGCTGGGAGACTGCTCTCGCCCGAACCGTAACGAGTTCCCGTTGAAAGAAGCTCGTTACAAGGTTAAGTTTCGCTCGCATTTATCGTAGCAACGCCTGGGCCAGTTACTACCAAAGTCATGCAGAAATACGAGCGCCGTTTGGAAAGTTTCCGGAATCACCACCAAGGAATTGTTCTTTTTCAGAAACTTCAACGCAGTTCTGCTTAAGAGTCCTTCACAGTCAATTCATGTGGGTTTCAATTCAGTTCAGTTTCATTCAAAGGCGAACACGATATTACGTGATGACAGGATTGCTAGGTCTAGGAGGGCCCTCACACTACCTCCTTACCTTCCCCTTTGGCTAGCGCATGAAGATTGATATGTCGAGTTGGTTACTGATTGCTGACAAGTGAATGCGAGGTGAGTGCTTTGTGCGGAGCGTGTTGATGATGTTTTATTCTCCAAAATATGCATGCTTCGTCTAGAAGACCTCCCCAAGTACATATGTATCAAGACACTATCATGCTGAAACCAAAGGTCAAGCTGTGAGTATTGTGTTGACGCATTTATTCACTTGGGTTTAATAAAAAGGAGGACTAGCTTTTCCGAGTGGTGCGAGTGGAACCTCCTTCGGGATCACGTTGGATGGGTTGTTCCAAACATTGGGCTACAACAGCCCCATCGAGCCGGGTTGCACAGGGGAGGTGCCACTGCATTAAGATATTTCACAACTGCAGCACTGGCACTTTATTTGATAATGGTTCAGCATGGTTCAGCATGAACGTAGCTCGAACATGATAGAATTGTGCTATCCCAGAGCCTCATGTCAAATGTTTTTTGTTCGGCTTGGATTTGAGTACTCCTGCGTTTTCACTTTATTGGCTAGCTTTCGGTACAATAATACCTTCATTAGGCCTATAACGTTTACAATTGCATTCAGATTATCATCACTTCTACAAATATTATGCGAATATACTAACCAGGCAAAAAATCAAGTAATGCGACAATAGATTCTGACAAACTAAGCGACAGGACAACTGCGCACTGCTCACAAGGATGAGAATCACTCGAAAGACAGATGTGACACTGTCGCAATCACCACTGCTATCTTCTTATCTTATGAGTTGCAATGCATCCGCTAGTTCATTCTTGTTGTTTATCTCTGGAGAGAGACGTTTGATTGCCAGAGCCTCCATCATTTTTCTTTCCAGGGGAGCATCCAGTCCAGTGAGCAGTGTAGGACCTCTATTTTAGGAGGATCCTCGTATGTGTGGTGAAGAGTGCGATGATGCGAGAAACTGCTGTTAGGATGGGAGCTAGGATTCTGTAGTGCTCGCATGTGTTCGTCTAGACGTTTATGGAGCGGTCTTGCAGTTTCTCCAACGTATTTACGTCCGCATTCTTTACACGTGACCAAGAAGACCGTTCCTCTCAGCTGACATATCTTGTTTATTGCGCAGTAAATGCAGTTATTTCGACCACATTTCTCTTCGTAGATACTCGTCGAGGTCAGCAAGCTCTTGAGGTTCGAAGGTGGACGGAACACCAATTTGATTGGTAGGTTTGCGGCTTACGATTCGATTCACATCTCTGACATTTTGTTAGGGAAGTACTAGCGGAATACCCCCTGGAACGAAAAGCGGTCTCCATGATGTGGGTTCCAAGTTCGTGTAACCGCTTTCTTCCAATATCTGTGCTACTTTTATAAGGTAGCACAATAAGGTAGCATACAAGCACTGTAGCGGATAAAGTGAAAACGCAGGAGTACTCAAATGCAAGCCGAACAACGTAGCTCAAACAGCTTAATACATCGAGCTCGAAGCCCATGGGCATCCCACCTCATTTGCTCTCATCGTCACGTTGATTGCTGTTATCATTTCTAAGGTGGTGCTAGAAGGAGGGGGATGCAGCAGCTGATGAGCGGAGGATGCTAGCAGGTGGGCGAGTAGACGTTTGAGCAGCTAGAGTGAGTTCCTGCTGTGCAGTTCTCAGAAATTTTGTCATGGACACGATAGAAACTGTAGTTTGCTGACCAATCACGCACGCAATTTGCTAGGAGAAATATTAATAAAAATAATCTCATCTAGCGTAATGTCACCAACATACCGTCCAGTAGCGTTTTCTAGCCTGTCGGTGATGGTGAAACAATACTTTGTTTTCTCACTGCACAGCTCATCGACCTTAAAGTGGAGTTCCAGTGGAACGAGTTTATTCTTTGTTTTCATGCAATCGCTCACCTGCCGAAGATTGAAGCGGAGCAGCATCTGTAACGGATCGAATGCCAACCGGGTTTCATTAACGAATGGTATTCCTTTAAAAGGCCAGAAGTTGTTGAAATATAGCTGGAAGCATTCAAGTATTGCAACTGAGAGACAATGACTTTGTAGAAAACTTACAGCTAGAACTACTGACGATGCAGCTACCAACAGCGAAACTAGGATCACGACCACCTTCCGCATGATGTGGTGTTAATTGTCACAGCGGATGCCAACGTATGGGTTTTTAAAACATTGATCGGATCGATACAAATGAACTCTTATTAATATCCAAAATGGCATCAACTGAACCGGCCTCCACAACGACATCTATTCGTTTCCAACGGCGACAGGCACGGATTATCCGATCATAGCCAGCCAGGAAAATGTACTGCAGCTATTTTTAATCGCTTGTATTTTGTGTTTATAACTTAAAAATTGCTAGACTTCAAATCCCACTAACTGAATCGAAATTGGAATTCGCTGTACGAGATAAATGCACTGTACTACAGCAGAAGTGATGGGTTCCTATCCTACCAAATGATGTGTGGATAAGTACTGACAGAGAAAAAAAGACTCATTGAGCCGGGTTTCCAGCAGTGGTCGTCGACCTGCTGAAATGCATTTCGAACTGCGGCATCCACTCGATATTCGCTAACCTCGTCACTGATGGAAATATAAGATGAATGGCTGAAAAGGTGGTGCTTGCTTTTGAAATTTTGATGATGGAAATAATGTATAAAGGTAATGTGTGGATCTGTTGCGCCAACGAGGTCTGGTGGGTGGAACAGCTTTATTTGGCTCACGTTTCACTGCTATCGCCGTCTTCAGAAGCTTGCAAAGAAACTGGGTCTGAAATATCCAATATCTACATAGCTCGCCAAGCATCTATCCATTTTGGGTAGAGGCCCGGTGTCGTTACAAGCTTGGAAAGCAGGAATAATGCACTGTCAAAACAAGCTCACCCGCTGTTCCATCAATAGCGTTTTGCTACTCTACGCTGCCGAACAATGAGGACTGAGCATTATCATGTATAGAAGAGAGTGATGACGATTATATTGTATTGACACATTATCTCATTTATAGAAATTATCCATTCCCTGTATTGAGCTTGGATATGCGTACAATACGACTAGCCATATTCTGATAAGTATCCGCTAAGAAAGCAACCCGAACAGCGTAATGCGTCGTGTAGAAACCTTAGCAGCATCTCGTCCCTCAATCATTCTTCAGCAGTTGCTGATAAGGGAACGAAAGCTTGAGCAGCAATTCAGGGAACGATGGAAGTAAGTGGGAGGAGATGCTGCTAGGGTATCTATTCGACGTATTACGCTGTTCTGGCTGCGTTCCTGGCGCATATTTAGGAGATCATGAACAGGAATACATTAAGGGTGATTCCTGCGATTGTAAGGAAATGCAGAAACTTCAAGGACATTTTTCAGACATAGATTTTGTTCATATCCTCTGAAATTTCAACGCTCACTACTCGATGTTCTACTGTCCATTAGTTGTGCATCTATTAAACTCACTTTGAGCAAATTTTCTCCAAAACAGAGGTGCTTCTAACAGATCTCCTCTTTCCAACAACTTTGATTAAGATTTCACCATTCAGTCGCTCATTTCTTCCAGAGTGATCTCCCATTGGTTAGAATTGGTTGAGTTCGGATATTTTGGTTTGATAAAAAAAACACGCATTCATAAGAGATACTAGGGCTGGTAGTAATCCCCACTCAAGTTGTGACAACATGTTTCGAACATTTTACGACGCTGGCTCGAGACGAGGCGCGCTAGGTTCGCGGAGAACAGCATGCTAATACACGCCAGAGCGGTGCGTCGCGAAGGTGTTGCGAACCTGTCACGTTGTTGGGAGGTTGTCAGGTTGTCGCGAAGCGCAACGATTTCGCAGGCAGGTGTGCTAGCTCTCACGCCAAGCTCGTGAGATGTTCGTGCCTTGTTCCGAACTGTTACGAGCCTGGCTCGTAGATGTTGTGACGAACTTGGGGGGATTACTACCAGCCTAGATAAATGGACAGAAACTACCCGCTAGTAAGAACAATCACTTAATTAGATGCTTTTCTTGGAATCACTCGATTAGAATTTATAAGAGTAGTAGTAGTACAGAAGGATAAGAATTCATCTTATAGGTCTACGGCCTCTTCTGATTCCACGTTCTCGGTCATCTCCTCTTCGATGAGCTCGATTGCTGAAGAAATGGTGGCACTGCCATCATGAGTTTCAGGGTTGCCAGCATCGTTTGATTAGTAATTTACACCCTGAAAATACCCCAAAATTATTGAAGCCTGTCAAAGCTTGCGTCATCATCGCCTTTTTTGAAGCTAGGACAATGACATCGTTCGCTTCCATTCGGTTAGGCTGGTATGCTGCATCGCCTCGCAGAGGAAGAACAGCGACTGTTCTTATACCGGTCCTGGCTGAAGTTTCGAAGGTTTATGCGATTCGACAAATTCGGTCTTCGGAGTGGTACTTACGTGATGAGCCCATCTAGCGCCCTATTTCGGGTGTCGCTCTTCGTTGTTAATCCACAAATATCGCTCAGCTTCTTGTAAATAACGAAGTCCACATCTTAGGCTTTGAAGCTTCACCCAGCGTCTGGGAGAATCACAAGCATCTTGGTTTATCAGCTGCCGAGATGTTCTCTCATGAGTTCACTAGGGCCCGGCGCGATGGTTTCCCCGAGCCAAAATCAAAACGAAGCCTCCCTCCCATCGGAAAATCAACATTCCATGAAATGATGGAAACGACCATGAAAATCATTAGGAGGTCAAATTCTAAATTATTTATTACGTTATCAAAAGGAAGCAAAAACAAATGGAAAAAGAAGAAAAAAACCGCACTAACAGTACTACGAAAAAACGACATACTAAACAACAATCACAAAGCCACATACATTGTATCGCTAACACGGTGACAACGTGTTTACCCTGGATAATCTCAGTGATGCATCCAGGCCCAGAACGAATGTGTTGTGCCCATCCGCCCATCCGCCGACCATCCCTCGTTCACTTAGCCAGCCCGCCTAGAGGGCTCCCGTCCAGGGGTGAACTGTGTCTCTGAGAATAGAGCAATTCAGTATATAGAGGGAATAATGAGGTATGTAAATATCCACCTTTGATTATCACTTGTTGTTCCACCTCCTGGGCAATTTGACGCGGCACCCCCGTAGTCGCCTGAACGGCAGCGAGTGTTGCCCGAACCCCCATGTTGATCATGTGATGGCGGAGGGGGGAGGCAGCGCCCCATATCTGCTTCCAACCTGCGAAAAGCTATGATTTCCATCACTGCGAAGAATGAACATACTCTGAACCTACCGAAAATCTTGCGTACTCCAGCAAAACCGCGCAAGTCACCCGCAGAGTTCTTTCTACCCTTCAGAATATGTTATAAGAGCAACCATCTCAGTTGTAGGTGGAAGCAGTCAAGCCCGATATATCGAAAGAGGAAAGGCTAAACTGGAAATCACGTGTTTTTCTGTGGTGGATCAATTGTAGGAGCAGTGCTCACGATACCTAGTCTCTATGCATTTTAAAGCACATATGATTTCCAAAATAGCGAAAAACGCAATGAAACGAGAAATACAGATGAAAATGAAATGTTTACTGCTCAGAAATGACATTCAACCAAAAAGCATGTCATCATTTTTGAAAGTTATGGAGTGCACCAGGATGCTGGTCAGACGTTCCCCAACAGGAAATTGCTTGCTCACTCCACTGCACTTAGCGTGTCTTGAAAATGACCGAAAAGGCAGAACGCAAGTCATCATCATTAGTTCTGCAGTTGGAGGCTGATTGCAATCCCGTGAGGCAGGTCGCGTGACCTCCCGATTTGGCTGTAGTCACATTTATAAGGAATGTCGCACATCGTCACATTTATAAGGAATGTCGCACAACCGCCCGAAATTCTCACTTTTGAAGAGAGTCGTCTGCCGTGTGAAGGGCCGCTGGACAACCACAACAGTAAATTGAACACATTGAATAGCCGTCTAAATGCGACGATACTGCTGTGCAGACATCTGCGGATCTGGACAAAGGGCTTCCTTGCGCCAGCTAGACCGGGTGTGCGCTTGTGTTCTAGCGCAGTGTGGTGGATGGGACTAAACTAAACTTTGATCTAAGCCGAGAGGCCGAAAAGCGAATGAGTACCGCTTCTCTCGTTTTCGTGGCGGGACCTATCGGCGGAGCACTTCTGTGCGCTTTGGACGCACAGAAAATAGTACCGCTGTCGTCCGCGCTTTGGACGCACAGGAAATAGTACCGTGTTTCCCGCGTGTTTCACGCTACTTTACCATTGAGCTGACCATGAGCTCTACTTGTTCTCGTACTATGCTGCGGTTCGAATAACTTTAACTTCACAAAGTCGAGCCAGAAATTTCCAGGCATTACCCGTTGGCTCCAACCGGAAACTGCAATTCATGATGCAAAAGCTTTGAAGCCCACCTCGCTTAAAGGCAGCACTCAAGGAAATTTTCACTTCTGAAATGGGTCGCTTACCATGTAGCCGGCCGCGGACAATCGCAACAGTAAGTTGAACACCTTGAATGGCCACCTAGCTGCGAAGATACTGTCGTGGACACATATGCCGTTCTGGACATTAGGGTTCCTTCGCGCCAACTAACGCCTTTGACAGGGTGTGTGCATGTGGTTCAGCGGGGGTGTGTCTATGAAATTCGTACCATTTGCAGGGTTCCGTGCCGGGACCCATCACGGAACACTCGTCCGCGCTGTGGACACACATGGAATACCGCCATCTTTTTCTGTGTTTTCGCGTGTTTCACGCTACTTCATCGTTGTCAATGAGTTCATCGTCCCTAAAACCCCGATATACTGCGAAATCTTTAACACAAAAATTTTCGTGAGTGCTGCCTTTAAGTGGACCAGCTGTTCTTCTTTGTGATAGGATTGTAAAGGTGAGGAAATTATCTCATTCGATATTTGATTCCGTACATACAGTGGACGTCATTGGCGTTGGCCCATATGCGGCCTCGAGAAGGACGTCGCGCAACCGCGCCGCGTGCGCTGTAACCTATGTATTCTGCTGCTGTTATGCAATTTCTAGCAGCTTTTCTACCTGATTTTAAGGATTTTCGAGCGAATTTGGAAGAAAAGATCCTTGAAATAGCATTCCGACGGCGACGACACCGATCCCGGCGCGCGCGGAGCGGTCGCGCTGCGTCCTTTTTGAGTCCGCGAATGGGCCACCGTCATTGCCGTCCACTGTATATACATCGCTAAATCATTCTGTTTTTGCTTGTATACTATGAGGTTAAGGTAGATGTTGTGTTAGGATGGAATTAACAGAACTACTTCTCTACCTTAAGGACATCACTCACGATAAAAAGCGTCGTTGATTTTTTCGTGAATTTCTACTCTGGAGGCTACTCTTGTGCCCCTGGTAGAGAAAAGACCATCCAAAAAGACAAGGTTGAGAAACACTATGTTGTATATTGCCAACAAATGACCATGTGGACGAGATTTATCGCCTGAGATGGGTGCGGCCACCGAGGTGTGGGAAAGATCACCGCTATAGGCAAATCCTGACTGATCATGTATCAGCTGAAAAACACAGCCGCACACGATCAGAGAGGATGGGGCGGGGTTGAGCATCGCAGGCGCATTTGTACATGCGTACGAGTTTTATTACTCGAATAACTGCACGACTCGGAGTGATTCCTTTTGCAGTTACATTACAATTGATGGCGCCTTTAAAATAAGCACAAATGCAAGAAAACTTTTTTTAAGCGTGAGTGCTGCCTTTAACCAAGACGTGGAAACCCACGCTTCTTCACGTCCGAAACGACCTAACGTGTGGCGGTATTCATGAACGTCGGCGGAAAGGTTTCGGCCTACCCGCCGGGTGGACGAGTTTCGCGGATAAAAAAGTTGTATTGATGAAACCGGCGGATACCTTCCCGGCTTACCCAGCGGGTGGACGGGAAGGTTCCCGCTTACCCGACTATCTAGGCCCCGGAACAATCTACCCGTCGCTGAATTTCCGCGACATTTTTTAATATTGTTTCATTTCATTGGCGAATCTTGACATAATGATGCCTTCTTAAGGTTCAGAAGTTTTGTGTCGCTTCCCATTTAGCTATCTCCATTCCTTAGCTATTTGTTTTCACTGCCCAAACAATATTTCTTTTCATTTTCAGATATGTGTGGTATTTGATTGCTCACTACCCTTGATTGACAAACGCCATCTACCCACAAAAATGTCGCAGGCACTATTTCCCATCAGAGGCCCCAAAATCTAAAAAAAAACAATTTCGTCGAAAATTATCATGGGGGAGGGTTGTTTGGGGTGCTGAACACGAATATTGTATCTAATTGTACCGTCAGCAGAATTTTATAAGGCTAGGGCAGGGTAGATATGGTACTTCATGGAATCCTCTAAAATTTTGCGTGGAGGGGTTGTTTTAGGCGCTGATCACGACTATGCCAATGTTGGGCACGTCACCTTCGCTTTCTCCCCGAAATCGATATTTCTTCTCTGAATTTACTGTCACATACCCATCGTATCTCTATAAAAATGGGGTTGCGGTACAAAATGGATAGGATATTGGTGTTCAGCACCTCACGTAACAAAGCTTCAGCAAAAAAACCCCGAAAGTTTCGGGGCCCCTAATACGGAATATGTAGTGCCAAACTGCGGGGTAATGATTTCTCACTCGTGAATTCACTTTTTTTTGTTTTTCCTACCGTTCTACTCTCTCCTTTTCACTTGCATTTTTGAGAGTGGTAGTGGTTGAAAATCTACGTTTCATGATCTTGCATCCCTTGCCAAAAAGATGGATTTGCATGCTCTTACATATCGTTGCAGCCGCAGAATCGCGGCGAAAACTACTCGACCCTCTCATTTGGGACATGCTGTCTTCATATCGGTCGCTTAGGTCCGATGGCGTTTCCGCAATCACGGGATCTGTCTATCTTTTTGAAATGGACTGTACCTTCCTTAACTCAATTTTCTCGGGCTAGGATACGTTAGGGAGCCGTTTGGGATTACCTTCTCAGTGTATTTCATCTTGGCTTCCTTCGTTTCCGAAGATTTGGCCGTTTCGCCCGCATTTCTAGAAGGTTTGACTTAGGCAGCTGTCGACATTTAAGATCACATTCTGATTAATTCTGCAACGCTATGTTGGTCTCGTCCTGCATTCTAGCAACACAATACAAAAACGAAACTAAAATTGGGTTGTGCCAATACTAGCAGTAAGCCTCAGAGCACATAATGGATCACGTGGAGTTGCCCTGGCGTGCCCTGACAGCGCAGGTCTCAAGGCCCGAACTGTGCGCCAGAATTTTGTCCTCAGTTGTGAGAGCTGTCAAGCTATGAGGCAGACAATCGTGGAATATTCGGAAGAAAAATGCGAGGCCTACCTGCGATATGAAAGCGCACCTTTTATGGATTTCCAGCCACGGTGAAGCAGGGCCGTACTCCTGAGTATTGAGCATGTATGTGTCGCAGCGCTAAGTCACATTTTATCCGTAATGCAGGCGGCGCTAGGTCTCATTCCTTTTAAATATCTAGAGCTTCACATTATTTCTGAGTATTTCACCCTTGCAGCGCCAGAACAACAGCCCAAACCTCCTTACAATAGCACCATATAAACTGGCACACCAATGGATACACCTCCTGCCGGGCCTGGGATTGGCGTAGGATATTCATACTATACTTGGCAGGTCTATTTATATTATATAAGCGACACATAAGACATTATTTGAGGCTACATACCATTTTGGAAATTTGTCCATATCTTTCCATCTCAGTAGAGTTCACATTGTTTTTCCCGTCACATTCCAGCTACCACTCAAACTAATTTTTCTCAGAGTGATAGAATTTTTCCTATTTCGTGGGAATGAGCTTAAAATCCCCAAGATCTTGTGAAAGGATATACTGAATAACAAGTTGCTTCTGTGATCTACCGAGAAGTGTAGGGCCAGCCACTGAATTCTTGGGCCATTCATAACTGAATTCTTGGACTGAGGGTATGCCCATCAAAACGAAAAATTTTCCATATTCAGTCTCTGATGATGTCACTGGAGAAAGTTCAGAGGAATTCCCGAAAAACCACGAACAGCCCACGGTGATGAAATATCTCAAGTGTCTGAGGACTGTGATCCGTGCCAAAGGAGCAGACATGAGTGTCACCAATGTTTTTCGTTTCATTATAAGATAATTAACAGTTCCTGCAGAGGTCGGCCGCGAATGTGCATTTAAACTACTTCCGTGTCCTTTTTTACAGTGGATCAGTAATTATGTGCCACCCTGCGGATTGGATCACGATTGGATCAAAATCTAAATAAGTAGCGAAAATTCCTGTGGGTGCAGCCTCTAATCACATACTCTTGAAGTCTGTTTGGTGACGCCTAAAAACAAGAAAATTTCATTTGGAAGCTCGCCGGCTTTATTTCTTCTATTTATGGCTATCAACAAACGAACAATTAGTACTTCGTTGCCAATACATCAGATATAAACAGGTTTATTCAAGCTGGCAAAAAGAAACAAAAGCAAGGACAGAGAATAACACTGACATTTACCGTTTTGGCCTGGACTCAACGATGGATAGTGGGGCGCAACTTTTACATAAAAAACCGCTAAAAGACCTTTCTGACATTTACCGCAGCGACAGTTACTCATGATCATGCAAAGACCGGATGGTCGCACGGCTGTTTCGTTGACCGGGGCAACATTCGTAAGTGAGCCTATTTTGCCGCCGTGACACCGGTGCCCTGTTGAGCGGAAACAATTTTGATGGTCGTCAGAAAGAATTGGAAGCGATAGCGCTGATGTGGATTTACCAAGGCACGTATACATATGCATACAGATAACATGTAGACCTACTAAAGGTGAGATTGGTGACTCCAAAAATACTCCTCTACTAACAATCGCAACGTTGACTTCTAACGTTCATGAGAATTTTGTGTGATCATCCTCATACAATTCATCCGATTTGAATAAAGTAGTCAGGTCAATGAAAACCTACATAGTTGGTAGGAAAAACGATGACTGGTGAAAACACTTCGACAACGTAGGGCAGATTAATGGAAACATCTCGAATAATATTAAAGGGAATATTAGAGGGTAATTTATGTGAAATCTCCTTCGTCAGACTGAGACGACCTTCTTAAAAAATATTCCGGCACGAAGAGACTCTTGTCAATTCGTCGAAGATCCTGCGCTATCTGAAAATGCTTTGCTCAAGTAACTGAAGAACTCATAGGACACCTTTGCTTGAGCATGAGCGCGAAGAGTCAGACATATACGCGCAAAATACAACCTTTGGAAAGGGTCGCAAGCAATGATTACAGAACATAAACATTTGCCGTCAAAACTATTGTGATGCAGAGGCTTTCGCAAGCGAAATACACAGGTGGAGTTGAATGAAAGAAAGAACCACTACATACTGTGTACATAATACGAACTCATATTCGAAAAATAAGCATTCCTTACGTGAATCCGGTGTAATTAGCCTGCAGGTACAGCCTCTTAATTCCTAACATTGATGGATCCGGCCTTAGTCCTGGCTGGGTTATAGCGTTTCATTACCTGGTCAAGCGTTTAAGCTTTATTCCTTGTTGGCGCCCTCTGAGCAACACAGAGCCGATGTTACATCTGGCTATGTTTACAATTCTTTCAATTTTCCGTTTTACAGCCTTAATATTCAACCTAAGATTTTGCATAGAAGATCCGCCGTCAATTATCAACCCAAATCCCCTTCTCACTCACTTCATCTGGTTTCGGTTGGGGCTAAGAAGTTTCGCATCTGGACTGACTATGACCTATTCTTCCGTGAAATTATTTTTATATTCCTCTGCTCACACTGGCACGGAACCTTCTTTTCGGAAGGTTGGTGCCTTTTGAGACATGCACGGAGTTGAAGATGATAGATGCGAAGCCACGAAGAGCATGCAATCATTTATTTCATGACAAGTAATCAACATGCGCACACCAAAAAGAGCTCAAACGAAGCCCAACAATAGCAACGTGAAGAAATGTTTCATTCAGAGGATTCAGATTCTTCTTTGTATGATTCAGATTCTTCTTTAGGTCAACCCGCAATATGGATAAAACTGTGGATTCAGCGGATGTACACAACACCAGCTGATATGCTTAGATTAACATATAGGACATTAGAAAGCATATGTTCTGTTACACGTAAACCATCACAAGCGAGCAAGGCTTTCAATGAGAATTAGATAAAGCGCTAGACTCCAGAAGAAACATAGTGCAGAAAAATTGGAACATGGACAAGTACACAAAACAAATATTTAGGTTAGTGAAAGTTAATTCAAAATCTACTAAAAAGTCACTCAAAAGGTTGCCGCGCTGTGTTTTCTGCGTTATTTGAGTAAGGTAAAGGTTGTTCGGTCGCCTCGGAAGGCGAAAGGTGTCAGCTAAAGCGCAGCTATCCAATGCTGTGCAAAATGACATGGCCTGTCTATAAAACCCACGTACATACAATGCTCATTTGAGAAGTGAGGCCTTATTGAATATCTTTGCTTTTATATCGTTCCATTCGAGTTCCTCAGAACTTCCGGAACAATTTGGGAACGAGTGATCTGACAATTTGTCTGAAGGCTTCAGACAAGTTAACATATGCCTTGTATACAAGCTTGTCTCAAGGCTGTTTCCAACTCACCCCTAAGATTGTGTCCAAGCTTGTCCCAAGACTGTTTATAAGTCAACCTTAAGGTTGTATTTAAGTTTGTTCTAAGGTCGTATCCAAATTTCTCCCAAGGTTTAACGCTAAGGTTGTATTCAAGCTTGTGCGGAGGTTGTTTCCCACTTATCGAATAACCTCAGTAGGCAAGTATTTACAGATCCATGCTGAGAAATTGCGGAAAGTTTTTGGCGGAAAGTAGCCCAAAACGTCAGCCGCCCTTGTGCGGGACGCGAACAAATTTTGATCCCGATCGGCTAATTTTGATCCCGATCGGCTATCTCTCTGCAACTTCATATTCGGAAAACACACCCACAATCAGAGCACAGCACGATGTGGTCACTAAAGGTTGCGGACTACTAAGTTTAGTCACACTCAGAAATGGGCTACTAAATATTTACATATGTAATGGGGTTCTCTCAGGAAAAAAATGAAGTGAACAGGAGTAATATCAATAGCTTCTACCAAAGTCCAACAATGAAATTTCAGCTAGTTCGTGAAGTTCGTGAACATTTTTGTGCAATTTATCTCAAATCCAAGCTGAAACCCTCGAAAAATCAATCACTGCCAGGAACTGTCGAAGCCCGCTAGAACTTCGGACTTGTTAAAGGACCTGTCAGAACCAGGAGATTGTCATTGGAGGACGTTTTTATCCCAACCCTGGAAATTTTTTGGGAAGTTTCTCTAGTTCGAAGGGGCGTGTTAATGGGCTGTCAACTCCAAAATGTGTGCCAAGAGGGTGCCAATTTTCCCCCAAAGTGGCATCCTTCGTTTTTTAGAAACCTTCTTCGTTTTTGAGAAAAACCGTTGAAAGTGGTCAAAAATGGTGAAAAACCACTTTTTGACCATCAATGACAGTTTTTTTTTTCAAAAACTAGGACGGTTTCTCAAAAACGAAGGGTGCCGTCTTGGGGGAACCATTGCTCGTATAGTGCGCATCGACACCTAAAATTCCAACAAGATCCGCCGCCTACAAGAGGAGCAACACCTTATTATCACTGGAGCGCGTCAGAATTCAAGGAAAGGATGAAGTGATTTAAAGTCCGTTTAGTTTATATTAGATGAGTGTGTTCGGCATGCACTAGTCTATTTCATGAAGGATTGACGCAGCTCTAACGCTTCTCAGACGTAGGTTAAAGCACACGTTCGCGGCTTTGACTCTCATTTCCATTCAGAGAATGCGTGTATCGTCGGCTGCCTTTTAAGAGAAATCTTTTGGAAGTGGCCTGGAGTGTAAACTATGGCCACCAATGGACACATCACATCCACAATAGTATGAACCATAAAATCGACTGCATCATATCACCGGACGCTGGAACTAAATTCTCAACGCCTACTAAGTCCAGCTTGTCAATGACCATGACGTGCTGTGTCCTGCCCACACTTTATGTGTGTACGGCCTGTTAGCACAAAAGGGCCGCTGAAGTGAAGTGACCTTGTGTGCACTTACGACCGCACAGGTTCCATCGATGGGAGGGCGCCGCAAGATGCGTCTGGAAGGAGATTATACCCGGTAGGGAAACATTAAAATGGAAGGATACACACCATGTACACATCAAAAAAGTAGAAAAATCACATCAGTTGGCCGACACCGTGATGAGGTCGTAATTGCGGACAAGGTCACTTCAGCGGCCCTCTCTGAGGTAACAGACTGTACAGCAACGAAAGGATGTGTGCAAAGATCTTGAAAAAGAGAAATAGCGGCGGGAAGAAATCACTAAATGGCAAGGAGAAACGATCCAACGTGAATCGAACGTCATAAAATCGCACGATGTCGAAAGTTGGGTGGTTAGCTACAAGATTGCTGCGACTCATCGTGATCTGATCGATAGTTGGGCTTAAACGGGTTGATTTTCATAGGTTGCGATATGGCAGTGTGAAGTTGGATACAACATGTTTCCAGCGAGATAACTTGAATACAACTTGTCTCTGCCATAGATGAGTTGGAAACAACTTATCTTCGGCGAGACAACTTGGATACAACATGTTTTATGCGAGATAAGTTGGAAACTAATTGTCATTGATGGGACTACACCCAATATGTGTTGGATATAACTTGTTTTGGCCCTGGATGAGGTGCATCCAACTTATTTTTACCTCAGCAAATTGGATACAACTTGTTTTGGACATCATAAGTTGGAAACAACTTGTTTGAGAACTCCTCTGTCCCTATGTTCCGAATGTAACACCTGCAATGAAGCTACCCTACGATTCTCCATGATATCCATGCTACCTGTGTGGAAAAAAATGCACAATGGAAGATCAGAATCTTGCATTTCAGTTTGCCTATTTCCAGGGCAGCGCTGATCTTCTGCGACCGATTAGAGGTGAGAGACCCATGCGATCGAACAGCGATTTCTTCTTGAATGACGGACTTCTAGCTTGTGAGTCATTTTCTGCCGAGCCATGCTGCAGGATGATGTGTGCTTTCTCTACCTGTGTGACTCCTTGTTTTGTGTCCTCCAGTACATGCACGCCGTTGTCGTATGCCACTCCGTTTATCATCTGGAACAGTGAATGAATTAGCAAAGATAATAGCAGCAGTCTCCTGTTTTACATTTCTGTTTCATTTTATCATAACAATAACAAAAAAACTGCGGTTATCATGGGGAAAACAAAAATGCTGGAGGGGGAGATGCAAGAAACTCCCTCATAAGAACGAAATGAAACCTAATTGTTTTGGAGGCATGCCTAACAAGGTGTGTTACAATATGTACACCATTTTTGGATCCTGTTCCTGAGAAGAAGAATACAAAAATGCAAAATGAAGTGCATTGACGTTTTCGTAAAATCTTGGGCCTTTTCCTGAAACTCAATGGGATACCCACTTTGACATAGTCTACAAACCGAATTTGGCCATCACAGTTCAGCCGCGGCGCGACTAAGGTCGTGCCTCCACCGGTAGAATTTATAGACTATAATAAGATTCAAATTACTGGTTGCGTGCCTGAAGAGATACAGACTTACGTTTGCTCCAAGTTACGGGTTCGTAAGTGAGCACCAAAAATGAGCACATATCATCACAAAACCCTGTCCTATGCTTTCACAAAAATTGTTTGAAAGCTTCTCAAAATGGAACACTGGTCAGAAACCGAGATGGTTCCGAAAGAGTGGATGTGGAATTCAGCGCGACACGAGCTTTTCGCAATAGTCTAGACACGTACAGTCTATTAGCTCACAGAGGGCGCCCGATCCGACTTTGTCCGCAACTACGACTTCACCATTTTTAGGCTAACCGATCTATTTTTTGCACTGTTTTGATATCCATATGGTGTGGTTCCTTCCATTCTTATGTTCCCCACTGCCATCCGCTAAAATATCCTTCCAGACGCATTCTGCAGGCAAAGTCGTAATTGCAGACAATGTCAGATCAGGCGCCATCTGTGAGCTAATAGACCATAGTTGAACTCTGCTTTGCACTTTTTTCCTCAGTCGAATTTCTTGTTTGAGTTTCGCGCGCACTGCATTTGATATTGCACTAGTTCTTGCATTTTTTCGAGATCAATCAGTTTTGGTTTGTCTTTTCGGATTCTTGTTTGAATGTCGCGCTTCATTTTCTTCATTTTTCGTACTGCTTTTTTTTGCATTTTTTCGCGAGGCATTAGCTATGGGTTATCTTTTTAGATTCTTGCTTGGATTTCGCGCGCAATACATTTCCCACTGCATTATTTTTTGCAATTTTTTGCAATGCAATATTTCGTCCCATGTTCGCAAACAAACTTTTGAGCACTTACGACACTTATATCAGAGGAACAGTATTCAGTGACCTACAGAAACCATATTTCCCGAGCTGGAAGGGATAGGTGCTGCGTAGTGGTTCTGGCTTGGTCCACATTCAAGGGTGTGCACTTTGACATGCGGCTTAAGCTTCCGGTGGATGAGTTGTCTTCTCACAATAGGGCACTCGCCCAGTCCCAGTTGACAGTTTCAGAAATAAAGCCACGGAATATTGCAATGTAAAAAGTGCGAAAAAAGGTAATGTGAGATGAATGGCGTGCAAATTTCGAGCAAGAGTTTGGAAAGATCACCCAAAACTGATCTATCGCCAAAAAAATGCAAAAAATAATGCAATGGCAAATGCAATGCGTGCGAAATTCGAATTGGAATCTGAAGAAAAGAGCGAAATTGATGCATTGCGGAAAAAAATGCAAAATAAAATGCAGTGCGGAATGCAATATGTGCGAATTTCAAATAAGAATTCGAAGAAACAACTCAAAACCTAAGCATTGCAAAAAAAGAAAAAAATGTGATGCGAAATGCAATGCGGACATAATTCGGACAAGAATTTCTAACGAAGCGAAATAATTCAGAACAAAATGCTAGGGCGAGTGAAACACAATGCGAAAAGCTCATGTTGCGCGAAATACACGCACAGTGGAAGAAACTTCACAAGTTAAAAACATTGAGAAGCAAGGAATTTGAATTTCCAGGGAAATTAGTCGTAGAAATCAGCGTTGAAAAAATTGATCATTACGTACATACTTAGTAGACTACATAACACAGGTATATAACTGTTTTTCCTTGAAAAAACACCGAAACAGAGTTCTTCTCTTACCTCTTTGCGATTTGCTTTCCGAATAAGCACATTCGATTCGAGCCCCGTTTTCATACGCGTTATTATGAAGCGAAGCACCTGAAGTAGCGAAGTGATATCTTTCATGGTCAGGTTGATTTTGATTGATTGATTGATTTGATTGATTTATTGCGTTTTATTTGTGGGGGATGGTATGTGGATATTTACTGCTCACCTCTCTCCACAATATGATGGAAGAGTCGATTTCTGCCAGCGACATACTGCTTTTTCTGCACAGCCTAAAAAAGATCTATGGGGCATAAGGAATCAGCGGGCATTTTTGCCACCACCGTGTTCTATGAGAGAAGTGCCGTTAAAGCCAAAAAAACGCACTTGTGATCAGCTTTCATCGACTTGCGGAAATGGAACAACACACATTCTTTGAACACGGACCAGTAGTGGGTGCTGCAATTGGCAATCATCAAAATATGTGGAAAAGCTGCCATTTTTCTGAAACCGGAACTTAAATGCTTCAGTTCAGAATGACTGATACCGAGCGATTAAAAATGAACTCGTGAACTAACCTGAAGCCCAGATGCTCTTCGTGCCGAGCATGAATCTTACCCAGGTTCAAAAACAGAGGATCTAAAGTTTCAGGATCTTCTAGATGGTTCATGGTGCTCTCGATGACCTATATAAGTATTTGTTAGGGCAAGCAGTGCAAGTTTTGAGAGATACACTTGCCTGAATGAATCGCAGAGCATGAAATGTGAATTCGCTGGACTTTTTGTCGTCCTCTCTGTAGTCCCTCATCATGAAGGCAAACATTAATTTTGCATCAGGAGCTTGCTCAAAGATCATTTGGAAGATATCCACTGCCAAGGACTCCATGTCTCTGAATAATGCGCATTAAATGCAGAAAATGCTCGTTTTTGCGCCATGTTCCTTCTGCGTTCGACTCACCTTGAAACAATATTCCAGGATTGCGTAAGAATATCTTTGTCCAACTCTGTCAGGTGCGACAATGAAATCATTCTGGTAAATCAGAACAGTACTGTGAAGTCAACTAGACATCATATGTTGGAGCGAATGGCGGTAAATTCACAAATGAGCGAGGATAGACGAAGATGGGTAGATGTGAACTATTGTGTTTAGCGACAAATTTGTTCAATTTTTTTCTTTACCATAATTTTCCTGGTTGCTGTCTGTTTATCTTTTTTATGGTTTTTTCCTTCGAAGTTGTGATCCAATGTTCTCCTTTGGTTGATGTTATACACCATTTTGTACATTGAGCGTCGCTGGAGCTTCATTTGCGTGCCGGCGTAGGAGCAGTTCTACGAAAACCGTTACCGGTGAACGATGTTCCGCACATCACTAATGTGAGGCGGTTCAAGAGCGTGGACGTAGCGCTGCTACCTGATCATGTATGTTTCAATCAATGAGTAGAATTATTACAGTGGGAAACAACTATAGCGCAATTTATACTAGATAAGTGCCTTTCACGCGCGTGCGTCTGTATGATGAAGGATAGGGCCAGCCGATCGCTGATGCAGCTCAGAGCACGCGTTCACGTCCTTCCTGTGGCCATACGTTCTTTTTATTGAAGATGTACATACCGCGTTGACCGGTCTTCATGGAACATCCTTCGCAAATGGATGCGTGCGTCTGACGCACACAGCTAGTATAAATTACACTTATCTCCGCTAGTGCATGAAACCATTCCTAGCTTACATCGCTACGCTCTCGCCCTTTTATTAGTTTGCGGTAGTGATGCGTGATTATATAGCGATATGGCCCAGAGGAACCAGCCTTGAATCGTAATAATCATGACCGTATAACATATTCCTCACATATGAGCCTCCCTCGAAAAAAAGGGGGCTGGGATGCATGAAGAAAAAAAAAACAAGAGCGCTGGCGACTGAAACAACTGAAGTGAAATGGATGGAGCCTTGAAATAGACTAGCGCCTCTTCGGGACGCTAGAAAGTGGGGTGGGGCAGCCACTTGAGGTATGTGCAAAAGCTTCACGAAAGTGAAATGCTTGGAAATCAGCAAAAAAGCAAAAATAATCATTAGCTGAGTTCAAATACGAAATTCTCCTTATGAGTTGCGTATACTCTACGGGTCTGGCCGCCTGGCCAACGTCGGGCTTCGAGTCTTCCGGCCATCCTAGCCTTGCTTACAAATTGTTAATCCCGCACCTACATGTAAACCTCATTTCCGATGCACTGATAATATCTACTCTTTTTTTAATCATATTTCTTACATGCCTTGGGACCCGTTATGAACAGCCAACAGAGAGGAAGAAGAGATAGTTGATTAAGACACGAATGAGCGCGTAGCGTGCCCCTACTCCACCGGCAGATGTGTATCTTGGCGTGTTTCCCTCTACTGAGCCACAGTGAGCCATTCTTCATCAGTGCACCCGTATCCTGGCGCTTATCCCACTGTTGGGCCGGAGCAGACCCATCCTCCATTTGTGGATCTGTATCCTGGCGTTCTTCCCACTAATGGACCAGCGCAGACCCGATCCATCGGTGGGGCTCGTATCTCGGCGCTTTCCCCACTAATCGGCCTCTTGCGGACCCAGTCTCCATTCGTAGACCCGTATCCTGGCGCTTTCTCCACTACTGGGCCACAGCGGACCCTTTCTCCATCGATGGACCTGTATCCTGCCGTTTTTCCACTATTGGGCCACGGCGGACTCTTTCTCGCTCGGTGGACACCTATCATGATGTTTTTCTGGACTACGGGGCCCCGGCTCATCTGTCCGTCATCACTGCAGCAGCACTCCTTGCAAATCTCGAAAGTGATGGAACAAAGTTAGGAAATATCCAGAAAGTTTGATCAGTTGCACAACTGGTTCAAGAAAATGTCACACCAGCTTATGATGACGCGTTCTTCATCCTGTGTGTTTGATTGCACTTCTTAAGAACAAACGGATCCTCAAGCTGCATAGTCCCCAAGGACTCTGCCCCCCTCTCAAAGAGAGGTGCGCAAGGATCATATTCCAAGTGAGAACACCGAGTGAATCCCTCCATACATCCTCCATGGTATGCACACTTCTTTTCGAAGTGGTTATCGTCCACTGTTCCAAAGCTGGGTGAAATCAACAACAAAGCTCCAGCAGAGGGGCGACTCTGTCCGTACATTGCTGCTACGCATCGTCAAATCGTTGTAAACACTGTCTCGCCTGGAGGGCTCGAGACCGCTAGCCGCTGGTCCCGCCGCGAATGCACCGACTTCCGCTACGTCTATGTACCTATGACGAAACTTCGGCCGAATGCCCCATCAGCTTCGCATCCTCGGCACAGTCTATAACTTCGCATCCTAGGCACAGTCTATAACTGAGTCTCACGGCGAGCGCATGCGATCACGTGCCAGTCCCCCTACGTCTGCACTCGAGAAAATTTTGTTGCACTACCATGATTTATATAAGAGGATATCCATAAATGAATAGGAACTGGAGACACGGACCCTTTTCTAACAAAAACATGGTTAAGTTGTTTGTTGACTGCCATCGTTGTATCAATCATACCAGTGACATGGATTTGTAATTTAGCATTAATCTAGGTACCGCAGATTCTGGATGTTAATGTCCAGTGCCTGAGTGGAAGGTGAACGACAAAACCTGATCAACTATTGCATTCAGCCGCTGAGATTTTCAGAGCAACTCAGTCCATCGAGTTGAAGGACAGCACATACAGGCTATTGGAAAGTAAATGTCTTGAAGTAGCCGAACGACAAGAAAGACAAGATAACAAAGTGTTTAAATAAACTCATACTGGCAGTTGAGTTTGGAACACATTATAGTAGGGAAGGAATAATGACTCAACTAAACTTTCTATTGAATAGTTTAGTTAAACTTTTCAGTGTTTAAGTACCCGTTTGAACAAGAAATATTTGGGGAAAAGAAGACTCCACAGCCCTTCTCGTTTGTTCTTTAGAGTTATGCTGTCCTCCCTCTGGGGAATCCGAAATTTTAGCTTATTGGGAAGTGAGGATCTAACTCACTGTTCCTCTCTTAGTACATGTATTCAGAACAGGGTTTTAGCACTAGCGTTTGAGGCCTTTTTCAGTCGCTCGATACTCATCTCACTGCCACTCTCTGGTGAAGTGTCTGATAGCATTTATATTGAAAACGCTCCCTACAATCCCGTCTTGATGAGCTTTCTTGAAAATATTGATTTTCGTAGTATTCAAATCATAGGACGAAAACACCAAAATGGAGATAAACGAGGTGAACGAACAAGAAGTTTTTTTTTTTTGCAAAACAATTATAAAGGACTTGTGTTAACATTCAAAACTTAGAGGGTGAAATTGATGACTTTCTAGCTTTTTTACGAGGAGAAAACCTAAACGCGCGGCACCTTGTCCGTTCGGACAGGTTAGAACACGAAGCAGGGAGATAGTACGAGAATGAGGGCAATGACAATGATGAAATATGCAGGTGCACAGACAACGAAAGTGCCGCGTCGCACACGATGTAATGCGCGTTGCGAACCTCCACCACCATCCATCAGGGCCATGGACGTTGTAGAGAAGCCTAATGTAGTACCTGTGCGTGCATCGAGGCGAAGATCTTTGTTCAACTTGTACATATCCAACATTGCTACCAAGAATGGCTTATTTACGAGAATCCAGTCTTCCAGTGAAAAATTTACGAACTAATCCGACTAGTTAGAGACAACGCCGTTGAAGGGAGTAACGGAGCTCCCGCCTCAAAACATGGGATTGTTTTGGTGGGCCTCGCTCAAGAGGCGAGTATGCCTCTTGAGTTGTGGTGCTGTGGTGAAAACATGGATAACACACTATTTGACGTGGTTGACGAAGGGTTCCGGAAGTCTAAGACTGATGCAAGTGCCGGAGACAACGGTCGCAGGGCGCGCGAGTTCTGATCAGAAATCGCTGGGCAAATCATTTTGTGTATCTATAGCCCACATCAAGCATTCAGGGACAATCACAACAACAACTACTGGCAAGCCAGAGAGAGGCTTAAGCTCACTGGTGCCTCCTCTCATGCAGCTAATTTAAAGCCATCGATGCACCACTGTGCATAATAGGAATAGAGAATCGTTGTCGCTGTTGATGGAAAAACGCTGTTATTGCTGAGATCACGGCTGAACCCGAGCTCGCTGAGGGGCGCCCAGTGACGTCCAACGAAACCCCCGGATTACCTTGTAATTTGCGACTAATCACGGAGCATCTTATGCGATGCCCACACAACACCCGCCTGTCTGAAATATACGAAGCGAGACGTGCCCATGCCAGGACGAATAGAAAAGATCTTTGGCTGAAAGGTATTTCGCTGATGACGTTGGCGGGCAATCCAGAAAGGGCAATTATTCGTGAACTCGAACATAGCTGAATTGCCGTTGGCATAGTGGCTGGCTAATCAGCTCGATCGGCCCAACAATTAGTTTCTCCCTCTCTCCATTAGTGCTCGATTCAGTTGAGTGAAGGAAGATAAATTTTGAAAAGAACCTTTGTAAGTGTCTGTGCCTGATAAAAAGGCGGAAATCCAGAAAATAGCTGCGTGGCAGCACGTGCCCATAACAAGGACTATGATGACATTAGTGGAGGGTGCGCTATAAGTTATTGCACACCATATTTAGTGCCAACCACAGCAGCTGAATTCAAATTAATGGCATGACATCTGTGGTCGTGCTAAGCCAACTCAATAGTGACTCAAATAACCTAACAAGTCGGGAATATGACAAACTACAATATACTGGGAGGCGCGCCGATCGCGGCACGGTGGTATTTCTTGACTGAAACCTCACAAAGCTTTTCCTCAGCTTAATGGTACGAGCTCAAACCTCTGCATAATGTAGCACCTGATCTCCTTTTGAACGCTGGTATCATACGAGCATCCATCGTATTCAGATTAGTGCTGCATGAGAATTGGATCTCAGCACAGGATTTCCTCCGCGCACAACTCCAGTACACACACTTGCTCTATGAACAGATTTTGCGTCTTAATGAAACGTCACGTTTGGGCTATCAGCATGAATTTAATGCAACAAGATCTCTTCTCACCTAAAATGCTGTTCAAATAGGGCTGAGCGCGACGTTGATGTTCTGAACCACGAAAATCCAAAATAAATTGCACTGACTGGGCATCTTTTTGAAAACACGATGAAATCCTTGAAGGAAGAGATAAAACGGAATTTCGTTGTAACAATCCATTTTTCTTATGAAAATAGAACAGCTCTATTCTAAAGAGCAGCTCCAGTTCTAGAATGACATCGATGCCCAGTGCCGCGATGGGTGCGCCTCCCACTAAACTTCGAGCTATTACTAGAGCAAATTGCGACATATTCCGATCTGTTAGGTTATATGAGTTGCTATTGATTGGTTTAATGTGCCATGGAGTTCATACCATGGCGTTGAATCCCCTGCTATGATGGCACGAAATATATTGTGCAATAACTTATACCGCACCCTCTACTAACGTCATCATAGTCCTTTTTATGGGCGCATGCTGCCACACAGCTATTTTCTGGAGTTCCGCCTTTTTATCAGGTACAGACTCTTACAAAAGTTCTTTTCACATTCCTTTGCTCAGTTGAATCGAGCACTAATGGAAGAATTATTTAGCTTGCTGGAAGTATTATAAAAGTTGAATCAGCAACTGGAAAAAAGAGTGAAAAGCAAAAAGCAAGGTGCAAAAAGAACACGTCTATACGAATGAGCTACTGAGATGTATAAGCAACTTCGCAGCTCTCAGAAGAATTTTGTCCACCATGAATCTCTCCGACATCTTTTACATGCTAGCTGGATACCTTACAGAGATAACTTTCTATTTATCACATAGTAACGCAGGTAGTTCCAGCCCGAAGGATGAAGATAAGACAGAAATACGTGTCTCGTTTCATTTTCTGTAGTATTTATACTCCGCCGTAATTTTTTTCGAAGAGTGAGGATCCTATGTGGGTACCAGTGGAAAGTAGGCTGGGGGAGAGGGAGGAGTCGGAAAAAAGTGGGATTCCCTCCGCTGTTGTAACATCTTCGCCTTCATCAGAACCCAGAACGCTAAAGACATGCAATAAACTCACCCAGCCCGTCACATGCCCTGTCACTCTACTACGCAGATAGGATTCAACAAGAAGATAGATTCAAAACAATCCAAAAAAATTGTTACGTGTTGCTGCGTTCTGCATCGTACCCGTGAGCCACTTTACTTGTAGGCCAGCATGACTTCAGAAAAAAAAATCTTGAGCTCTTCGGCTTGGATTTTCTGATGGATATATACGTCTTCACATGAATATAAACATTCAAGGTAGTTGTTGCGAAGACACATTCTCCTTTACTGTTTGATTGGTACAGCAAAGGGAAACATTGTGCGCCCCACTAAACAATCAACAATTTCGAAAACGAGAGATTTTAAAATCTTTTGTGTGAAACTATCTGGAAAAAAGAAATGAGGTATGAGGAGTTGAAGGATTCCTTTTCCCTGCTATAGAAAACCCTTGTATTAAATGGAAAATAATAAATGCTGTTTTCCTTTTGCCTTCGTTCAAGTTGTGCTCTTTAGGAGGTTGGCATGTTTCTAACCTAAATTTCAGAAAATTGAAAAAAAAACAACTTAAAAATGTAAAGGCAGGCTGCTCAGAAAGAAGAGCTCAGTTCTGTTACTCTTTGTGTTGTTATTCATATGGTATCAAAACTTTGTCACTCTATGAGTGACTGCTCTCCCTTGTGCATGAAGACAGCGAATGAGCTGTATCTCTGACAATGTCTGAATCATTTGCTGAAAAAAAGTATTTTCGTATGAGCATTGGTGAGGTATTTAGAGGATTCCTTTCAATGGTTGAGTGCTCAGGGTTAAGTTTTGATAAACGCTCTCAATCAAGATGTTTTGCTTCTATTTCCAAATTTGCTTGGTTAGCTTAAACCCTCAAGCCAGAGCACTCAACCACTGAAAGGAATCCTCTAAGTGTTTCTCAGGGAAGAAACTTCCAGAAAAAAAATAAAGCAGGTATTTGTTCCACTATTGAATAGAGAGCAATTACTGAATGCATTGGCAACAAATTTTGACACCTAGGAATGTGTACTTCTCCTTCACCGTTTCCTTTAACCAATGAAAGCAAGTCGTTGTGATTAACAGCATGGGTGAATTCAATGATATCCGTCAGGTCGTAAATTTGTTAAGCCAGTCTCTACACATCAATCTGCTATGGTTTTTTTTTTGGTTTTTCGTCACTAGGATGCCTGAAGAGGTGTACGAGTGATGCATACAAATATTACAGGCTTTGAAAGATGTCTTTATTCTCAAAGTTCCATAACTAGTAAACGACTATGTTCAGACTGCCGATAGTACAGCACGATCCCAGTTCCTCCAGTGGTTAGCTTGTTGCATTCCAAAGCGCCGATACATTCCGGATTGTCTGTTGGCGAACTCTGGACCTGCTCTTTGGAAATATTGCCCATTCGTCGAGGCCATGGCGAGCAAGCCTAGAATCGTGGGTTTTTTCTCTTGAACTGAACTATACATAACTGCTACCGATAATGGAAAAAGGAAAAAGAAAAGGCCATCTTGCAAATTTTTCTTTCTTTTTTCCCCTGTGAACATGAAAAGCGACCACAGCAGCATTGAAGTAAAAAAATTCAATTTGCTATTTTGTTCTTATTGTTGGTATGTTAGTTTTTTCTCGTCATTACCTGAGCTTATTGATATTACAGAGGATTTCACATGATGATTGTATCCTTTTACAGAGAAAGTAAATAAAACATTGGCATACCGCCAACAACTAACCGACAAGAAGACAGAGTAGCATTCGAATGTGCATAGTCGATGTCGAGCGATGCAGTAGTAACAGGGGTTTATGTAGCCACGGGATCCCTTGATATGGTGGTGGAACTGGGCGTCTTGGCTAATGACTTGAACGAAAACGTGTGTATATAAGCACAGATTACATGTGGCAGAACCTTGAATATTTATATACACATGAAAGGAGCTCTCTGTACAGTTTCAATATGAGTTTGGTGTAAAGTGTTTCCTAAAAAAGGTGTCGAACAACTGTGTATAGTTCCAGTAAGAGTTCTTCTTTATTGCGACAAACATCATGAAAAGGATGGAATTTTGAAGTCGAGGAAGATTGGTTTACAATTCTTGAGTAGTGGATGGAGATATTCTATTTAAAAGCCACATTTCCTACATAGAAGCACATAAGTTACATCCTGCACTTTCCTATCGTCAGACCAGAGCCATACAAACGTGCATACTCTTGGAACACTTCTTTATAGCTCTCAAAATACCTAATACAAACTTTTTTCGGCCTAAAAGTAAAAAGAGTTCAGATTCTCCCCTTTTCTGGTCCGATCATACGATTTATCTTCCAGGATTAAATTTCAAATTGTTCTTGCAGAAAGAACAGTTTTAATTCCAATTATCTTATCCTAACAGTGTGGAACTCCGCGGGCGCCGCAGTCTTGGAAGGGGCGTTGGTCCCACGCGCTGGACACGCAAAAATGCGGTCGTCAATGGGTTCAAGACAGACCAACGATAATCTTCGTTTCTGGGCTTTTGAGGATTCTTGATCCCAAGGCATAAACCCAACAATTCCAGGTTGGAAGTGCTTTCCGAGACTCATTCTTATTCAAGATACATACATACATATTACAAGTACAACACCTGTTAAATATTTCCATTTTTAACCCTTGGTACGAGTTGTTGCGCTTGATCTGGAGCTGAAATACATTCCTGGAGCGCGGATAATGTCGGGTATCAGCTGTTTAGTAATCCATTAGCGTCTCCTCTAACTTCTTTGCGCATTTAAAACTTTTTTCCTTCCATTTTTTTCTGATTTCGGTAGGTTAAGTCCAATTTTTCTACTATTTCTTGTAAACCTCACTTGTTATTCGCTGGTTGAGTTCTTTTTTGCAAGACTTAAATTTGACCTAATTTGATGTTTTTGGGTAATTTTGAGACTTGTTCCTCCTTCAGTAGTTTGTGCATTTTTCGCTGCGCTTCCTCTAATTACAGTGCGTTTCAAAAACGACGATGGTTGAGTATTTGTGCATATGGTCTGCATTTCTCGCCTGTCTCTTCGAATACGACACTATTTCTCGCGTTCCCATTTTCTCTAATATCTTCGCAACTACATTTCCCGGTGAAACACCCTATATTAGTTCTTTCAGGGTTCCCGAAAAGACGCAAAGGCATCTGAATAAGTGATTGCGCGACGGAAAAGGTGGCAAAAAAAACACCACCGATTTTTTCTTATGGGTCAGCACCCCGGGGCTCGCGCAACTCAAACCGACCTGTGTCAAAAGCCTTTAAAAAACAGCTTCCTTACTTTTAGCGAATTTCAGGGATTTTACAGTGTTCAATGCACTCAAATACCTTAGATTACGCCGTAATCTCGAAGTCGAAAATCTTCGTAGGTGCTGCCTTTAAGCAGAAAAACAGCATCGAAATCATTGTTAAAGCTCATTGAGCAGTATTTGAATGTTTTCCTGCTCAGAATATTGATGCTTTCACAGATCACCCTAACATTCCAACTATGGTGAGTATGGGGAAACGAAGCCTAACACCACAGGGATCGTGACAGCACATTATACATAGTTCTTCCAAATGTTCCCTTTTCATCATTCTCACGGCTCCTCTCATACATGCATGTGTGGCTCGAAAAGGGAACTGATCTCCACCTTTATTTTTATGGCAGACATCGTCATTTATTAGATTAGTAGAAGCTCTAGAGCATGGGTACGGGCGAAAGCTTAACATTTACGCGCATTAAATGTCCCATGCGGTGTGACAAGTTCTTCATAGAGCAGATTTCGTTCTTTTGACACATTCAGCGTGTTTGTACATCGAGGACGTGGTGGCAGATCGACAGCTTATGGTACATTCGCTGTCCTTCCCCTTACAAGACCAGTCTAGCAACCGGTTGGTGTCCTCAGCTGTTCCACTTAGGAGTGCCCTTCCTGGGGAGTCCGCGACCTCGTGTGGGCAGCCACAAATCAGATCGATGACGACAAGTAGTGTGTCTGTCGCTGCAGCCGATGAAAACAAGTATATCGTTCGCCCGATGAAGTCGTGAAGTCGGCGATAAACGGTTCTCGCACACACACACACGGGGAGATCCAGAGTTCGGTGTCAATCCAGAACTTCGTTGCGCGAGAGACGCCCGCCGTCGCTGCCGAACGAGAAACAGCTGCGACCTTGAGGCGACACACTTCAGATATTTTTTCATGGACATTTCTTCTCAGGTGGTCGCATGTGATTTATCCTGGGTGGAGTGCCTCTTTGACAAGCTCTCCTATGGGTAATTTTCTGGAAAAAGATGCGTTGGGGTGGAACACTCGCACTTTCTCCGTTGAGATCTGCTGGAAAAAGCTGTACAATTAGAAAGTAGTCCTAGAGAAGACACTCCTAAGAAGCGTCAGCGAATTTGCGACCAGAGATGACCCTAAAGTGGTGAACGGTTAGCGAAATAATAAATGAGTCCTTGTTCAACATAGTCTACGATGTGTCTCAAGAAAATCACCATAACTCAGGTAAAATAGAATCTGCAGCAGAACGAAATGGAGAAGAAGGTGAAAATTCAACCTTCAAAACACTTCATTAGTGTTCATGTAACTTGATATAGATAAATCTGCCCCTGTTAATTGAAATTTTAAGGAAATAGCCGTTTCTTGGGTAACGACAGAAATTTCTTATTCCTCAAATAACAGCTCAGCAACCGAAATTCATTATTCATTCATTTGAGTTGCTTCATTCCCTCCCGCGGATAATAATTCGCTACGCTGACGATCATTGGTTTGCAAGTCAACCTCCCATGGATCCCAGCACAGACTCCAGAACTGTTTGGGGGGCAAAACTTCAGCTGGCACGGACAAAACTTCAGCTGGTACATCGTATGACTCTCGTAGCAGATGCCTCTACGATTCAGGTTGGAATTCGATCGCACGATGAATCCTAAAAAGGAATGAATCAATCCTTCAATGAAAGCAATGTAACGCCTGTCATCTTTCAAAAAAGGAGTGGATTCGTCTTCGAGCCTACACTCTGCCGTCTTGTCTATAAGCCTGCAAGATAACCACGCGATGAATCAGGCAAATCAGCAGATCCCCGTTAGTCCAGTAGAAATGAAACGTTGGAAAAATAGCTTTGGTTCTGTTATAGTTGCTTCGTGAATCAGAAAGAGCCTGACGGAGAACTGAGGCAACCGAAAATAAAGCCGGTAAAAATATCCACTTATTCCCCTTTTGCTCCGGAAATTTGAAAAAGAAGATATACAGTGGACGTCAATGGCGGTAGCCCATCCGCGGCCTCGAAAGGGATACCACGCAACCGCGCCGCGCGCGCCATAACCAATGTTTTCTGCTGCTGTTATGCTGTTTCTAGCAGTTTTTCTACCCGTTTTAAGGATTCTCAAACAAATCGTGAGAAAATCCTTTTGGAATAGCATTTCGGCGGCAGATGACGCCGACCCCTGTGCGCGCGGCGCGGTTGCGCGGCTTCCTTCTCGAGGCCGCAGATGGGTCATTGTCATTGACGTCCACTGTAGATGCCAGAACTCGCGCATTACCAGTTTTGCTGAGGCAATTAAAGTAATAAAAGAGCTAAGCGCTACAGAAACTATCCTGAGAATAAAGACAACCTTCTCCGCTGACTTCCTATTCTTCGTAGAAATGGGTGACGATAAGCTTTATGAAATACAACAACTATCCACAACAGAGAACGAATGTCCATCACGCCTGAACGACTTCCTCGGTAGGAATTATTGTTCAGGTAACCTAAATCTTAATAAGAGAACACTGCTGTGACAACGCGTTTGCACATGAAGGAAACGCCTGATATCGTGGATTTTTCATTCAATCCCATCCACTACTTTTCAGCTCATTTGCACCGACAATTTACTTTAATCCTCAGTGATACTTTGTTAGTCTCCTCACAGCTTCAACTTCTACTTCTTTTGTTGTCGATGAATAGTAGCGCAAACCGTTAGCAATTCAAAACATTATGCTTGCTGAATCTTTGGTTTTTCTTTTTTTTTTTTACAAAAGGAGCATTTTCCACTCATGCCCTTCCATTCATTTCATGTGTTTCCGACATTCTCCGCTATTATTTCAAGAATGACACATTTTGGCCTCCTTTTCGTCCGCTTTTCCAACGATGTGTCACAAAAATCCCCCCCCCCCCCCCCCCTCCCACTCAAACTTGTATGATGTGCACACGTTTCACAAGTGTACGGGGCTAACTCAGGTGCAACCTATTCGGCTTGGAGGGTGCTTGACTAGATGTTACAGTAGAAGTTTCAGATCTGCGGTCCTGAGAAATAAAAATACAGAAGTGCAAAGCAAGAAGCGCCCACATCCTAGCAATTGACACGGTATTTTATGGTAAGATACGTTACCTGCATACATACTCGGCCGTTCATTCGTGAGGTGAACAGGGTGAAAGCCAAGTAGTATGTGTGCTTCTGTAGCGCCTTGAAAAAAGTTAAAAATTCTCAAGACCCGAGGCAGAGTTGGTGGACGTAGTGTGGCAAATAGCTGCAGTTTTGAACCAGGCATCAGCATCGTGGAATTCTGAAATGATCCCACAAAAAATAGAGCACTACGAGGACAGAAGATAGGCTCTGCCCTTCCTCCGATTTCATTCCGTTTTATTGCACTTCTCAGCGCACCTAGTGAATATAGATGAATCAATAGAAATTTTTATCGTGTCTACAACCCCGTTCCTCTTAAAATCAACACCAATGCTTGCAAATACGTCTAATGAACCCTAAAGTCGAAGCTCACTTGCCCATCAAAAAAAAAAAAAAACAAGCGTTGTACAGAAAATAAAGAATGCCTCTCCAGAACTTAAATTCCAGGTAAATTAGGTGCCTTTTTCGCCTCCTCGAAAAGCACGCGACGCAACTGCGCCGTTTGCGCAAGAATCCTCTCTGGGAAAACAAATTTTACGGGTTTCTTGATAGTTACTTAGTTTCCTTGATAGTTAACGACAAATATGGTGAACAACTATCAAGAAAACCTTAACTCTCCACTGCGGCGACTATTTCATCGTGAGCGACGCGTCGCGCGGCGTACTTTTCCCGCGGCCGCAAAAACTTACCCTCCACCTCCCATTGACGCCTTTTGTATACTCCATCTCGAGCCTAGGCATAAACTTTATCCTTAGACACCAGGTGTCTTGCAAGATCGGCCGCTATGCTGTACATTATCTATGAAAATTAGAAAAAAAAGACAAAGAAGCACATGACTCATCATTCGATCAGTCAACCGAACTCCTTTGGCTTCAAAACTAGCATCGCTAAACTGCTCGTTGTTAAAATAAGCCAAAAAAGGAGTGATTCCACATGTTTAAGAAGATCGTCGAGGTTTCGAATGCTATTAATGTGATCCAGTTTGCGGGAGGATAACCAGCGGTATGTATTCCAGAAGCATTACACCTATTTCTAACCAAGATTACAAGAATTTTTTTAGTTACTGAGCTGTAGGGAAAATCTTCGGCGAATTCCAAGCTTAGCGTGGTTGAGCCCGTTTCTATCATTAAACTTCACCTTGCAAGTGAACAGTTTCTCAAGGGAAGTGAAAAAGAAGAAAAATGCAAGGGACAAAAAAGAAAAAGAGAAAAGGGGAAAACACGAGGAAAAACAGAGGAAAACAAGGGACAGGCAGTGTGTCAGTCTTTGTTTGGGCGCATCGCATTCGAATTTTGACTAGTATCTTGACGCCTTCCCAACGCTTCCATTCCATAGTAGGCAAATAGGAAAGCTGTGATTAATGATTTAGGCCAACCATGCTCCTCCTGAACTCCAGAGACAATCTGGATAACTACTCGTCCTTGAAGCAAAACAAAGTTTTATGCAAAACCTATCAGTCATCGCCTGTTACGGCCATGTGCAGGAAGTCTGGCGATCATTCGGAGTTCGTTTGCACTTCGTAGCCTACAAATGTCGCAAATTCTTGCTTCACGTAACGAAACTGGCTTTTCAGCAGAAGCTGCGAGCCATTTTGCGTGGGTTCTCGCTCCCCTGTCGAAAAACCCAGTGAAGAAGGTGGCGCAACCGCTATCACCACTGAACACTCCACGTGCAAAGATGCTTCCAGCACGTTTTGAGTGGCGCACACATGGGGAAAGAAGTGTTCGCGAGAATCATAGAGTTAGCAAGGGTGTTCTCTTGAGGAGTTTCCGTTACAACCAGTACAAACTTGGCCGAAAACTCTTTTCGAGGACTTCTGGGTGTTTGTTTCAGGGTGAGCCTTCGGGCTATGTTCTCGTTTTCGTGCAGTTAGTCGGCTAGCGCCCCGACACGCCCATTAGCCGAACCGGGTGCGAAACACTCGCTCGGCATCATCCGATGCAACTAACCACCTTTCTTCCCTGCTTCGCAGGTACGTACGTTGGGTAGATGTTTTCTTATCATTATTTGCCATCTCCACGCGTCATCCTAGCATGAGATATCTCGAATATCAGCACGTTTTCGTTTCTATAATAAAAAAAATCATTGACGAAGTCACAGAGCGAAAATTGAGGGTCCCTTACTGTAACTCCTTAATCATGGGGTAGCCAAGCCTGCTTCTCAGGATACAGCTTCTGGGATTCTTATAGTACATATTGTGCCAAAAACCATTTGGGGAAAGCGTCTTGTTTGCTTCACTGATCGCGTTTGGTTTGAATTAGACATCTTCTGGCTTGGTTGGCACTGCTTTTCCAAGATGATGACAAGGTAATGATAACTAGCGTTCACTGAGATTAAGATGTATAGCCCAAGCAAAAAGCTGACATAACCAACAAGGTATAAAGGAGCGGAAAGAAGAAAAAGAGCAGTCCTCGCTCGATTTAGTTTTTTTTTCAGCGGAATATTTCATATTCATTTTATTTGGAACCTATCCGAAGCTTTTTTGTGGCACACATGGCGGCCGATGGGTCTAAGTTTGCCCTCTTTTTATTCTCAGTGAGGATACCTCCATTTTTTTTTAAATAGGACAGTGCACATGACCTTGGTGAGAGAAATTTTCCTCTGCCCCAGTACACAGCCATGGTAAATGCAAAAGAAATGGGGGGATGGGAGGGAATGATGAAGAAACCCATTCCAAATTCCGCTTAATGCTGTCCCAATAAACTAGACAATTGTTTAGACATGAGTTAGCAGTTTTTTCATGCGCAGAGTTTATTTCCTAGCTAAATTGACTAGGATGTCTGCGTAACTTTTTCTAGAGTCACAAGATCTCTCCACGCACATAGGAATTTATCCTTATCGCCAGAATTTTCTGTGATATCTGGCAAGGACTTAGCTATCAGTGAAGCCGATTTGGGTATGGTTAGTATTTTCCCGATGGGGGAACATACACACACATTTCTGACTACTAATTTTGTTCCTTTTTTGATCCATTTATCAGTATATGGAAGTCCATGTGGTCTGAGATTTGAAAAAATAAACATGATATTACGCAGTACAAATGGTAGCAACAAAAACACATAAACAGAATGGCATACCCTGCTGAAAATTATTGGAAAAAACCGAAGACCTGATGAATCTCTTTGTCAAATTCCTGAATTGTTTCACTTTGGAAAGGGGAGAGTGTTTTTGCTAAGATTCAGATATTGGGCACATGCAAAATTAACAAAAAAAGTGTCGTGTCGTCGATGTAACAGCACCACTCAATGAAATTCTATTTATTCATTTATTCATTCATTATTACTGCATCAGTTGAGCCAACTAATAACCGTGGGCTGATCCTGAAAAGAATCAGGGCAAATCATGAAAACAAAGAAGAAATGCTGAAATACAGCTATGGACTCCTACTGTCAGATCCATAGAGAGCTCAGTGGCAGGAGAAGTGGCACCAATTTAACTCTACCCAGCTAATAGGTAGCTCACAAGCCAAAAACCTCTAAGCCAATCCTGGTTATAAGGCTGCGTAGAATACATCTGCAATGAATCCTCTCTACTATTTTGCTCAAACTTAGAAAAGCTTTTTTTTAGCAAGAACGGCCACTTCAGACCCTTCTTGTAAAACAGTGTTACAACGCTTAGCTAATCGACGGGTTGCAACCGTCACAAAATCGTATCAACCGAATTTGTGGAATTCAGCACGGATAGCCATGTATTTTCCACCGTGTGACCGATTCGAAGCCACGTGCTACACAGAATCGACTGTGTATACGCTAGGTTTTCCCATGTTGTACTCCTTTGTTCGACGGAAGCCGTCGGACACGCATACTAGTTTCGCCGCCTTGTTCATTAGCTATTTGTTGCACAACGAAGAACTTGTTTGATTGTGCGGCGATGAAACAGGCGCTGCAGCTTTTCCCTCCTAGCCTTGTCCGCGTCGCTGAGGGTCTTCCGGAAATTCAACATCACCTCGATGAAAATTTCAGCCAACATAAATCCCCTTCCTTAACTTTTCTTTTTCTTGGATGATAAGTACCGCCTCTGTTCAGCGCTGTTCGCTGCTGTGCACGGACAGTTCTATCCACAACAAGCGAGTCAACAGTACTACCCTCAACAGCAGTACGCACCTCAGCAGCAATATCCCGGGCAATGGCGACAATGGGATCAGCCGCAATCCTACCAGTCTCAACCGCAATTCCTACCTCAGCAACCAGTTCAGGCAAGTTTTTTCAGCTCTACAAGAGCAAAACTCCGTGAAAAAAGATTGAAAAAAGGAAGGAAAAAGGAAAAAATATGGAGGCTTTGAAATTCGGTTTTCACTAGCAATGAAGATTCAGATCAACCGATTTAACCAATAGTCGCAGTGAGAATAGATGGAAGATTATTTTCAACAGTATACGCTCTGCCCTGAACGTTGCAAAAAAGTAGCGCTTGATGAGGTCGAGCTCTTAAGTAGAGCTACAACAGTGCAGAGAAAGCCACGGTGGATGGAGTAGACCTCGTTAACGCTACTCGTGAAAGATTCCTGCGTTTATTCATTCTTTTCGCAATATAGATTACCTTGTGCTAGCTTCTTAAACCCAAAATTGTACAAACACAGTACGAGGGAATTCAATTAGGGTCCAAAAAGTTATTTTGCATATGATTCGAATCTCTAGTCAGAAAAACCAAATGTCAAAACAATAGGAAGAGATTTCGATTTTCAAGATGTCGCTTGATCGAAGCGCATACAATTTGTATGAAGTTCAGCTGCATGAAATTCGTGACGGCGTTCCACTTGCGTGACGTTCACGTAACGCGTTAATACGTTCCATTTCTCTCCGAGGGGGAGGGGAGGGGGTATGTTTATCATAATTTGTCAAAGTCGTGCGTATCTCAACCACATCGTCCGCATATCCTGCCCAAACCCCATTTGTAAACACATCCCGTGTCCTGATTCAGGTTCTGTGAAGTTTGCACGGGTCTACATAACGTACGTATGTGTATACTGCGATTTTTTCTTGAAATTCGATTTTTCGGTTTCTTTTTTACAATTCTAAACCAATCACTTCTTCTCATCCACCAAAAAAAAAGACAAGGCGCAGTTTCTTCTGGAGCGAATACTTTCTTGAGTTAGAGGTGCCGCTTTAGTTGTGTTCATGCACAAGAGTAGGCAGAAAAAAAAACAAATCCAAGAAATCCACAAACACATTTGGGAAATTGCTAGAAAAGAGTGTGACGTGCACGTAGATATGTACGGTAACGAACTTGTAGAGCAGAGAAAGCTTATTCGTTCTGGAGGTATAAAAGAAGTCCTCTACGGTCACCAGTCATGAAATATAACAGAAAATGTTCAGGGAGAGGGTTTCCAACTTTCTGATTTCCAAAGATTCTCCTATACCACTGCATGCAGTACAGTCTAAACACTTCCGAATTAGTTCAGAACTTCTGTACATACTTAGCCCACATGTAAGCCCTCGTACAACGGCTTTGGACGAATATAAATTTGAACAAATTTCTAGGATTCCTGCTGGATGCTTCTCCCCAAGCTGATGTTTTGGAATCAACGTCCTCGGACATACCAATTACCGTTATTTGAAAAAAGACGCGAATGGTCTGTTGAAAAAACGCTCGAGATAATCAAGCGCCTATTTTCTGCACGAAGTTTTTATTCTGCAAGAAGAAATTCGCCAAACATGACGATGTAGCAGCGGGGTTCTTATTATTCCTCGTCTCACGGTTCCCTGAATTCTGGGAATACGGCGTTAGAGACCTGTTCGCATGACAAATAATATTGTCTGCTGATCAAAGCAGTTATATGGTTTACAGAAGTAATTGTTCGTTGGACTTGCGGACAAGAGAGTCAACACAAAAAAGCGCCACTTTTGTGGACACAATGTAGTCGAGCAAGAAGTAGAACGTTGTCCAAATCCAGTAATATTCGAGTATTTATATGTGAACTAAGCATTCCATCCCTCCGGGGTCGGTGAATTACTACCAAAGGATTCTGGGAGGATGAAGCACTGACTTGGAACCTCGGATACCCCCGCAAATCACTGTATAGGGCAAATACGCATTCAGTTCCTCTACGAAGCTCAGATGAAGTCCAATGCCTGGCGCATCCCACAAATAGGGATTGATTAACGCCAATCACTTTATCCCTTTTTTTATTTATATGTAAATAATCGAACAGCTATGTAACAGCAATGTATAAAAGTAGGAGATAATGTTCGCAGAACTGCAAATTTTTGCTTTTGTCTTCTTATTCTCAGGCACTGGTACAGAAAATTAGCCACTCATATACTGCATGTATCAGAGTATTCGAATCCATAATCCGAATATTATCCTATTCAGTAGTATGCACAACAACCTGAGAAAGTGTCATGGTATCTCGTAGAATACTAAACCACCTCTCATTTGTTGAGTTCAGGCAAATTATCAACAAAATTTCGCCTTTCCCCCTCAACAGCAGCAGCAGCGATTCGCTCTGCCTCAGTACCAACAACAGGTGCCGCCACCTCCGCAGCAGTTCATACCAACGGTGCAGCAGTTCCAGCAGCAGGTGAGCTCTCTCCTTGATTTCCACGAAGATGGAGATAGCATTTTAAAACAAAACGAACGAATTCAGGTGCCCCAATTCGCCCAGCAGCAATACCAGCCACGACCACCTCCTCCTCCTCCAGTAGTTTTCAATCAACCCCCACCGCCTCTCCCACCGCAACCAGTGCAGGTAAAAGTTTCGGTTCACTATGAGGCCAACCACAGTTTGCGAACATCACTCCATTGGAACAATTGACTAGTAGATTTTATGAATTTCATGAATCCTACACTTCGATAGTAGTCAATCATTATAAATTCTCAAATAATCTTTGCATAACAAGCGGTAGTGCGCGCCTTTTTGCGTTGTTAAGCCAGACTTTGAACAAGGCGAAATTTAAGCCAAAAGAAATCAGTGGTAACATGCTTATGGCGACTGAAGAATTATGTATATCCTAGATTTTCTGGATTTTTTATTGATTCTTACTCGTCCATTCATTTTCAGCAAGCCGTTTTTAAACCACGCCCAGCATATCGTGAAGGACCAAAGATCTACGAGCAGCAGTTCAAGGTATTCAAGTTTTTTTTCGCGCGAAGTCTTTTTTGCCAGCTATTTCGACTCTCATCGTCGCACCTCATTTCAATCCTTCAAGGAACAGTATACGTTTATTTCACTCCCAAAAAATAAGTGAGAGAATTCACTAAAGTGGTTTAAAGCATTGTCTCTCGAATATTAGATTTGCCTTTTTTCGTGAATGGCATTATGGAAAGGTGCCTCCGAGCAAGTCATGATCCTCAGCGTTTTCGCAAGAAAAAAAGAAGAACTTATAACGAATTTGGTGCAGCACAATGTCATCAAAGGTTGTAAGGTCACCTCAACTATTATCAACAATGTTCAAGTTCAGTGAATTAACGTAGTCAATAAGCGCACAGCTTCATGTCCTGTATTGTGGGATTAAAACTTACGCTTAGTCTGTTAGCTCAGAGATGGCACCTGGGTCGACTTTGTCTGCAATTACGACCTCATCACGAAATCGACCAAATAATCAGATTTTTACACCTTTTTGATATGTATGTGGGTGTGGTTGCTTCGATTTTGATGTATTCCTACTTAGTAAAACCTCCTTCCAGACGCATCGTGTGGACAAAGTAGTAATTTCAGACAAAGTCGACTCAGGTGCTATCTCTGAGCTGACAAGCTATACAGGGAACTCCAAACGGTCAGGTGACTACGGATCAGTGCAGCGGCACGGCATGACACTCTATCTGCCGCAGTCCTCGACCGATCATGCCTTGATGACGCTCTCTGATACCCTCTGCCCAAGACTGGGGCACTGGTCCGTATTCCACCTGGCCGTTTGAAGCTTCCTGCACGTATCAAAACACTGCCACATCTACTCACTTCCCCATTCAAATTTCTTCTCCCGTAGTTAAGCACAAAGAACAAGCACTAAGCTATCGGTCAAAAAACTAGATGGAATGTAGGCTAAAACTACGGCATCCGAGAAAGAGCACACGGAAAACGGAATCCAGTGAAATTTTGGAACAACGTCACAGGATTTGTGCTTACTACTTCTGATTCACCAAAATGCGACACATCATCATGGCATATACTTACCTCACTGCTTCTCACAGGACCGAGGACGCCGAGTAGGGTCGCTGACTGCGGCGCGCGTGTTTGGGAGATCATAACGTCCTTATTTTTTAAAACTACTCCAACAATAACCCCTTATTCAAATGAGGTTCAGAGCAAGCTTATGTCGTGGGCATCACTGGAACCTACTTGGCCTATTGATTGAGATCTCAGTAGTTAGATGGACCCTCGATCGAACGACTTCCTTTGGCTCAGCACTGAGACTAACATGACTCTTGCGCCTTGTAAAAAAAAATCCAGCAACTCACACTGTAGAAAATGATGGCTAGAGGGGTATGCACTGAGACTGAGTAGAGCAAGAACATAAAGAATCCGTAGGTGCCGGGTGAGAGGAGGAAGGAACTAAGCACAGAAGGCTTGCAAAAGCATCACAACTTGAAACTCCTATCCTAGGAATGGTGTGTATCTCCCTTGTGTTGACCGAATGGGTACGAAGAAGTAATTATCTTTGGTATTTCAACAGCACGCTTTCAATATATAGCGTTAAAGACAATCGTCGCAGACTTTTCAATCCGCCTGACCCTATTTCAGATCAACAAGCCAGTGCCAGCTGAAGGATACATGCCTCAGGTGGTCGAACCACAACTGCCGATTCAACAAAGGGTGAGTTTGTTGTTCCTCTCTCCAAAGTACTGTAAATATAGGTCTCGGCCACATTGCGCGCTATACATAGATCCGGGTTCCACCTCCTCCAGAGAGGTTCCATCCTCATCTCGCTGACATCTACGGCCAACCGAGCTTGCCGGATCGACCGTCGTCAAGCACGAGGCCCACGATCATTCTGATAGGCGAGGTACTGTCGATGTGCGAGACGTGGAAACGTCGTGGAGCTGCGTCTTCATGCGCGATTATGTTTCTGAAGGCAACAAACTTCACGCACTTCTATGGCAGTCCCACATCTCGGACGTCTACAGTAGTTCTAGCAAGGTTGCCAGAAATGACGCTTGCCGCTGCAGTTAGCACACGTCATCTTGTCGTCCCTCACTGCAAATTTAACATTTATGCTTATAACCATCTCGTAGATACTGATCTCATTATACCACACAAATTATCATGTCCTCATTGTTTCTGAGAAGACCGAAATGACATCTACACGCTCATATTTGAATAATTGTTCACCGTAACAAGTGTAAAGATTAGGAATGGCCTCGGAATTTAAAAAGCTGTTACCGTAAAACGCCAAAGGAGTCTCCAGTTAAAAGCTGAACCCATAACCCAACCCATAACCCATAAACCAACCCACTCCGCCTTTAGGTTGTAGCGAAATATTAGGTTTTTTGTCCAGAAGAAACATGGGAAAGGTGTCCAGTACTGTCAAAAACGGTTCTCGGATGCTTCTTTTTTGGTAGGTCAGAGTAGGGTGGTCGAGTTACACAGATGGACGCACGCACGCACGCATCGAATCACTTCAGTCATGGCTCTCTCTCTCCCTTTCTCCCTCTCCTTCCTTCTCCTTTCTCTCTCTCACTCTTTATGGCTTTCTACACATCTATTAATATTATAATGATGATTGATAATTGATATGACCTCTTACATATTTGCGATTGATCCTCTCCCTCCTCTCCAAAGCCACCGCGTAACGGAGTGCGAAGCGTGCGAGAGGGTCCACTTCAATGAAGTCTTCTCTTCATAGCCAGTAGGTAACTGTATCATGACGAGATGATAACACTGCAGTGAAGCCATTAACCGAGACAGCGAAATTATGGGAAATTCTCAAGAAAAAAGCAACTACTTCCATGTTTCTACGCAGAGTCCTCCCATGGACTTTGCACCCCTCCACATCCCAATCAGCAAAAAGATTGAGAAAGTGTTGAAAGAGTCAATTTTTTCAAGGTTATAACCATTACTTTGTCTTCATGAATAATTATTCCAACGAGTCGAATCTAAATTTAAATTATTGATGGCTGTATTTACGAAATTTTGGCAATCTGAGCCACGTTTTTGGCAGATCCTCCGTTTTTTCCTCCCTCCCCTCCTCGCTTTCCACAATCCCATCTGCGATAGCTGTTGGCGAGAACCCTTCCTTCTTTACTTACTCTTTACTTCTTTCTTTGCGCGCATCCTGTTCATGATGATGAGACATGTTCCAGATTATTCCGAGACGATTGAGGAATACGTATGAACTTAGTTGCTAATACTGATGTAATAATTCCACTTAAATATCAAAGCTAAGATAAAATTGTCATTCCACTATGCCTATTTAGTTGCTACATCCTGTTTGCCTGTGACGCGTGCAAGTTCCCTCCAAGCATATGTAGTTGTCATCGTTTTCTTTTTTTTTCAAAAGCCCCACATCCATTGCATAGTTTACTTCGTTCCCTTTGATAATATGAATATCGCATTGCGACACTCCTGACCGGAGTCAAACTGTGTACCATAGAGAGGAGTGGGGTGCCTCCATCAACCCTTAAATTAACAAACGGTCAGCTGAACAGCGAGAAACTAATAATCAATCCTTCTGACAGAAACAAGAAGTCAAAAATGTAGCAGGTTTCTATAAGTTTACAACCGTACTAACTTTGCTGAGAGAGTGAAGCATATTTGACGCTTCTGAAATGAATCATTTTTTATTCTTCGGGGAAAAAAACAATATTTCCCGCTTGCAGTCACTTCCTGAAGGAGCATATGGCGCTGAAGAGAGATTGATTGACGGTAATCATCCCAGCTACATTGAGGACACCGCGAAGACGACTCCGGTTGAGCAGGTGAACCTTAGAAGGAATGTATAAACTTGAAGGCGAGCCAAAACCAAAGTTTGTTTGAATTTCAGTTCAGAAAGTTCGTTCAACCGCAGGTGGTTGTTCCGAAGCCAGCTCCGCGCAGACCAGCAGCCAGACCTCAACCGGCAGTCAGGTATGTTCACTGAAGGACCATTGAGGGTTATAATGAATCTCAGTGGTGAATCTTATGGATGAGTTGTTGTTGTGGGGTTAGATTGGAGGTTAATGTTGGACTTCCACTATACTCCACGTAGAATATAGCGCCCTGCGTCACCGTTGCCGACCACTACGACTACTTATCTTTCTTTCTTTCTCTCCCTCTGGCTAAGGCACATTCTTGAGAAGCAGTAAAAAAAACTTTCTTTTTCAAAACATTTGCTGAACAGTTGCGCTTTTTAGAGTAGTGGCAACGACTCGAGCACCTTCTCCAGTCATCGTTAAGACACATCCTGCTCCTGTTGTTCCGAAGAGCATTGCAGCATCCATTGGTGGAAACAAGGTATGGTAGATTTCCGTCGCGTTTCCAGCCTGTATACTGAAACGGCGACGTCCTGGATAGCCTGTTTCTGGAGTTCCCTCTCAACCTCTAAGCCAAATGAAGCGAAAAATTTCAGGACGCAAACGCAGTATTCTTGGGCTGTTGCAAGTCGGCGAAAGTGGCGAAATCTTGCGAAAGAATCTGCAACTTCGACATTTTAAACAAGAAAGTGGTGAGACCGAGCTGGCAATAAAATCCGTTGAAGCGTTCTGACAATGTTAATTCCAGCTGACGGGAATGTTCCTCGGAACTGACCCATGCCCGCAGTCGTACGGTCTTGAGCTGCTGCAGTGCGCAGCGCAGTCCGACGACCACACCGCCTGCTGTCGCAGCAAAGGAGTTCATACTACCTCAGCCGGCGACAAATGCCTAGGTTTCTGCAATATGCGGCCGGGTGTCACATTCCAGGTGAGCTTGAATTTTTCACACATCCCTTGGTGATAGAATGCGCTCCCTCCGCTTTGGTTGCAATTTATGCCTGGTTCCACATCGTGGAAAGGGCAGTTAGTGCTCAACGCTTGCGTGCGACGTTCGTCTATATCAGTAAACCTGACATACTATTAGCTTGTCAGGAAATGATTGAGACTCTCTGATTTTTTTCCAGTCTTCAGACTTTTTCTCTTCTATTAGAAAGCTTCAGGATACGCTGCCATGATAATGTACACCTACCACCTGGGGCCACCTATAAGGTGCAGTTCCAGCAGTGTGGGGTCAGTGGTCATGTTAATACAGGTTGAAGAAGTCATCATTCAATGATCCAAAATCGTCAAAGTTGGCGAAGTGTTGCTCGGCCAAGGAGTGTTCAGGCTATGAAACAAGATGTTGGATGGAAAGCGCAAGGTCGGACAAGAGTGATGTATGTGCCATCGTTGTCCGTGTACTGTCCACTAGTCAAAAAAATCATTTGAGAGGGCATTTTGTAGAGCAAAATGTGCACTTCGACACGTTGATGTTTCTTTTCTCCAATACTGATGGGCGTCGCCCTAATTTAACAATTCTAAACGCTGCTGTTTTCCATTATGTTGCTTATCAGTGACTCTGATGGAGCATACCCTGCTCCTCAGCTCAGGAGATCGCCGATTATGGAAATGTCTTGGAGGAGACGTATCGCCTCAAAAGGAACGTTGTAACCGACGGCTTACGGTTGTATGGCTGAGGAGCACCCGGGATGAATGTCATGATAATGTTGTCATCCCTTCTGCTCCCACTCGTGTTCCATAGGAGCTCGTACAAGAAAATCACTTGAATTGGGTGCTCGTACATTTTCGCGCCTAGGCAACAAATGGCGCAGCGCCATGTTCTACATACCCATGGTGCAGATGCTCAGAGAGCATGGCATCACATATCCCCGTACCATGGGGATAGGTCACGCGGGAGGGTTGCAAGAAAGAATTTTTGGTGAGATGTCCTCAATTATCTCCCGACAACCTAATGAACCAACTAAAAAATGAAAATCAAAAAAGGAAAAAAAAACAAGTCAAAATCCGTTTTTTACTGCTCCCTCGGAAATTGAATAGAAAGGTTAGGACTTCCCCCAGGGCTCATCATTAAAGAAGGGAAGTCCTAAGCTAGACCTACCGAACACAAAAACCAAAAAACTCACCAACGCCTAGGATTCATGGAACTCTCTGAGAGCCATGAAAAAATACCAGCAGACCATATGAGGAAGGGTAGGCCAGGGCGAGCCCCTGACTTGGCGCTGACGCAGATAGGATTCATGTGCTAGGAACGTCGCGGCTGTTAATGAAGACGACGCATGATGATTTCCGCGCACATTATACAATTCTTGTCGAATTAATTGTCGGATGGTGTTTTTCTACGGTTTCGCGACTTGAGGAGCGCAGCAGGGCACAACCGAAGGAAGCGCTGAGAGCATGCTAAATGCAGGAGTGTCGAATTAGTCCAGTCATAACTCTCATGCCATCACGCCAAGCAGCCACGTGCATTATTCAACAAATAATTCGGCACATGCTGTACGTACCGCATTGGCCTTGTCGAGCCGGGCAGCAAATATGCGTGGTAATGAGATGTCGTTGAAAATGTCAAAAGTTGTCTCAGTTGATAGTCTGCAAGGAATTCTAGCTGTAAAAGCGTATACTCCGCAGCAACACGACACTTTACCATCTACCCCGCCTCATGGTCGCCCTCTGGCCCCCTGCCCGAAGCTAGCCGCGCCGCGCAGGAGTACTGCGACGTGAGCACTTCAACAGCTTATAATGCCCATGGTTCCGTAATCCTTAATTCCCACGATGTTTTACTCTTTTAACGGGCATTACTCAAGTTTCGTGCTGTTTTCATGACTCGAAACGGATCCGACCATAGTTTTGTGAGCGGCTCTTTACGCCCGGAGCCTTTTGGTCGTATTCAAAACAGAACACTGATCTAACACCACACCTTTAATGCAACAAAGTAAGCGAAGCGCTAATGAGCAGAAGCGAAAGTGAGGTAGGTAGGAGGAGAGACACTTTATTTATCAGAAGGCGGAGATAACCTGAAGAGGATTACATTAAAACCAGGTAGACCATGGGGGAGACGAAAGATCAGGGCATTGCACTCCAGAAGGAGCTGCTGTTTTCCATCTCTGCAGGGCTAGACCCCCCACTGTAAAAGTCCCTCCCCGTGGGGTGCCCCAAACGCACTTTTAATAGTTTCAGGTATCCTAACAAGCTGGAGCCTCCTGTAATCGTGTGACCATTGTGAAATGGGAGATAATATTTTCCGGTCTCCGCCACATGGAGCAGAGCTCAGTTCCCTATTTGTGGCCACCATTTTTTTCAGTCTGGTTCAGTTTTGTTAAAGGCAGGGGTCCACCTCATTTTCGTGGTTCAGCTAACAGCAGATTCTGCATCTACTCGGCGCGATGGTTCCAACGGTATACATAAACTGTCTCAGAGGGGTCTATAAACCCGTCTTCCAGGACGGGGTCGGTAACAGTTTGCCAACCCGAGTTGACATGTGAAGCCGTTGATCTTATCGGTTGGACACGCCAAGACTCGTTGGCCAACGCGGCAGCCGTGGCAGGCAGCCAGCAGAGCTTGGAGCGATCCGCCTCCGGGCTCCAAATTTTTATCCAGTTCGAGCCTTTCAAAAATGGGGATTTCGTCGCTTCTGTGCCTGTTGATGTACATCCCAGGGATCAACATGATGAGAAGGTCTAGGATATGTTGGTAAATCCAACAGGCAGAATGAGGTGGCCCTCTGCCTTTAAGGTAATACTCCCAACAACCCCTTGGATGTCCATTCCGCCTTTCGAGTGGGACCAATGTAGGGAGCGCTAAATTTTCGCAGTTGACCACGAGGGCATGAACGAGCGCTTCGAAAACAACACGCAACAAAGCTCCGGACAAGTTCCTGTAGCGTGGCGCCACAACCTGCTTGCCCGCAGCATCGAATATAAGTTTTGGAGCGTCAGCCGCTGGCGAACAGGCTTACGCGTCGGATTGAAATGCGCCTTTATCCGATGCTTCAGGGCGATCAGCAGACGGGCGCTGACCACTACGTGGGTCATCTATAAAAATCACCTTTGCAGGCCGACGTCTCCATGCTGCCGTGCTGGGGCGTACTGAACGATATCAAATCCTGCTTTAAGGAGAGCATTTTGAACAGTTAAGCAGTATTTGATCACATGTGCCAGCTCAGAGGACGATTCTAGTCTGTTGGTGAGGACTCGAATGAGTGTTAGGAAATCTGTTTATTTGATGTTCTTCATGTTATGTTGTCGAGTACAGTTGCCATTCACCAAATTTGTTTGGTTGTGAGTTGCTACGGTGGTCTTCGATGCTGATCTGCGAAGATTACATGCATGATCGTTTTCGGTTCTGGGCACGCCTTCATGATCAGGGTGCTTCAGCCGTTCTCACTGTGCGTGGAGTATGTTGAGTTATCCTCTTCCTGCTCGCATCATTGATACTACCCGGGGTAGACGTTTTAGCAACACGCAAATTCACCCACCGACAAGATCGTCAACACGTTTATCCTGGGTAATATGCATCCAGGCTCTGGTGAACTCAGCGTCAGTATAGTAAATAGTACATAGTAAATAGGACATTCACGCCAACTATTGATGTCCCTTTCCTGCTAGTTTCAACCATAGTCAGCGTTACCATAGTTAAAGATGAGCTTTTGAGGCGGTATAACTACAATCTAAAGTGGGGGTAGCTTTTGAGGCGGTATAACTACAATCTAAAGTGGGGGTAAAGTACTTGAGCCTTCTAAGAAAATGGGTAAATCATGGCATGCTCGATTAATTTCTGAGACGGCGGCGAAAGTGTTAAATTTTTCACTTGTTTGAAACATCCCAGCTCTGATGGATGATCAGAAACGAAAAGAACCATAGCTCTCGCAGACTGGTGTGTTTCGCTCATGTCTGTACATAAGAAATGATTATGATAATTCGTCTTTCAATGGTGTTGCTAACAGCTTTGAAGAGTTAGTGAATAAAGATTAAATTCATTTCTGTATCAAACTAACAAGAACGTAAGACAAATGAAACAATAACGATTCGCTAAATTACAACAAAGTATAACAATTAGAAGTCTAGCCTAACAGATGCGAGAACAGTATCTATGCAGTTTAACTTACGGAACTTCAGCCTACAAGTCTTGAAATCATGAAATTAACAGGTGGAAGGCAAAGGTCAAAGTGAACAGTTATCGCCTTTTCTTCCCGTCGTTGATGTCCATATAGTCGGCGTCAGCAATGTTCAACATAAGGCCTCCAGCCGGCAGGTAAACCTAGACATATTGTTATGAGGTTAACAATATATGCAATGCATTCATTTGCATATAGGTATAAGACAGACAAATTAAAATAGAATGTATACAAGAATGATGAACATACCCTGTTGTTGTTTGACTCCGATATCACACGAGCGATGTTCTGAGCTGCACGAATTTTTCGCAGCTTCAAGAATCCTGGATCTGATTTCATAGCTTCTCCCAACTGAAATACTGGACTTCTTCTTTGCGATTCAAACGTAAAAAAATGAAGACCTTCTTTGCGATTCAAACGTAAAAAAATGAAGACTGTAGGATGAGAGATAACAGGCCTTTTACACTAGCGAAGCCCTGCAGTATATTCATCCACAGAGAATTATTTATGTCGCACTTTACAACAAACTTCTCGACAATTTCAAAGTTTGTCAAGATTTACGACAAATAATAATCTACTAAGAAAACCCAACTGACCAATTTAGCAGAGGCGGCTTCTCCCTCGGCCTGCACAATCTTTTCCTGACGTTGTTGTTTTGCTCTTTCTACAAGGAAGGATGCTCGCTGAGCTTCTTGTGCAGCTACCTACAATTAAACATCAAGTGTTGAAGGAAGAAAAAATGTAAGATACCCCAAAACAGTGGGGCGGTGCTTCTCCGCTTTAAAAAAAAACTTTTGTTTAGAATATTTCGAAAAAAGCAGTCATTCCGATCGTGAAAACACAATTTTCAAACACTCAACAACTCGGTGCAAGAGGAGCTGGTAAAAATGAACCCACCTGTTTGGCCTCAACAGCAGCTGAGTACTGAGGAGAGAACGCCAACTCAGTGAGCGAAACATCGTCAAGAATGATATTGAAGTCCAGTGCACGTTCAATCAAGGCTTTGCGAACCAACATTGATACCTGAAGCGACAGTTTTGAACGAATGAATACTTCGACGGAAAGAATTTGTCGAGAAATGATGGAAAGATCTGAAGTACAAGGTCATACGAGATAAATTTATTACAAAATTATTAATGGAATGACACAACTAGCCGATTTCGTAGCTCGAAGACATACGCGAAAAAATGATAGCAATTAACACTCCCTCCGTGTCGGCCATGTTGTTGTTATGGAATGATTCTTTGTTTCGACCTCACATTGATTTCAAAGGCCTGAAAGTGGTTCAGGTGCCTGCCCCTATAATTCTACGAAGCTGAACCCTTTACTGGAAAAGCGCATGACCAAATTCGTGAGCTTCGCCGTAGAAGTCACATGAATATGCAAAAATAACCCTAGGAAACTAAATCAAAAATTTGTTCTTGCTGTAAATAATCAGAACCTAAATCTAACCACTATTTTACGAAGTCAATGACAGAAAAAGGGACCAGTAAGAAGAAGCTGGAGAGTGTCAACAGTTGGTAACAGATGAAATAATTGTTGCATTTGTCATAGTTGTTCTGCTGCGCGCTTATTTGAGCAATGGGGCTTTTCGTATGTAAGCTCAATGCTGGTAAACAACCTGTTCTGTAGGATAGCCGCACATGTTGAGAAGCAACATGGGGAAATTTCTAGGCATTCTGGAAAGTGACCTGGCATAAGAAAGCTTGAAGAATTATGGAAAGCATTGCCTACTATGAGTACTAAACAACTCTATGTATTACGCTTGATATTGCGTGCTATGCTTTTGATTGTAGAGGGGTGATTGCGCAAAAAAAAAACTTGTACCAATGGATCCCATATTCAACTCTCTTTAAATCGACATTATTCTCCTGAAGTACTGAAGTGATTCTTTCTGTGGCTGTGATTGCCAAGTTTTTGCTACGTTAGCCATAGCAAAGAATAAAGAGTGAAACAATCTTGGCAATCACAGCCACAAAGAAACATCTGTATTAATAATTGTTGATTAGCATCTTGGCGAACACCACGCTCATGACCATCAATAAGGAATTTGATGACTGTCGCAAAAACCAAAATTATGATCTTATTTTCTGAGAAAAGTGAATTCAGGTTCTACCAGTTCGTAATTCTCGTGCTAACTCTGGGGCTATAGCAGCGCATTGCAAAAAAAAAAAAGAAAAGAAAAAGAGCTAATGCTGGAAGATTGTTGTCTCGCTTCCAGCACAGATAGTAGAGGCTGCAATGTTTCAGCAACCTTTCGTAATCTTCCCATGCAAGGAAAAAAAAGATTGTAGAAGCAAATCATGTGTTTAACTACGAACTAGAAATTACCTGCTGGCGTTGAGTGATCAGCTGTGAGGCGTTGAACTTGGCAACTACACTTTTCAAAACCTGGAATAATTAAAACAGGCATTAAACTCCGAACGAAACTGAGTAAAAATACTGAACTGTTCACACACCTCGTTACAAATCGAAGGGAGGACTCTTTCTTCCCAATTTTGTCCGAGGGTGCGATAAATTCGAACTAGCTGCTCTGGATTCGGGCGAGACAAAACTCTCAGACCTATGTTGACCATTTGTAAATCCTTGCTACCAGTTGGAGAACGAATCTAAAACACCGTTTTTGGTATACTGAACAAAAACACAGCAAAATGAATTGCTGCAACAAGGTATCGATCACAACACTTACCTGGTTTGGTCTAGCACGAATGTCGTAAACAATGGGGTACTGGAACCACGGAACTCGGAAGTGCAAACCCTCTTTGTACACATCGTTGGAGAGCCCACCGATCCTATTGAACATAATGGCTCTGTGACCAGCATCAACTAAATGGATGAAAATAGCGTCAGTGTTTTATTCAAACAAAACTTACAGGAAGAATAGAAAGCAATGTTTAATTGAAAAGACGTATGATGAAGAGCAAAATAGGACAAAAAGTGGGGAATTTTGCTCTCACAGATTTTGCTATTTTCCTGGATTTGTCATTGTAATGAAAACGCATACACTCATCAATTTGGTCAAATCTTACAAAAAAGGCGGTCCTCATCTCCACGTTTGGCTCGCTTGCAAAGGATAGATGAGTTGTATGGGCTTGAAATGGAAGGAGGTGGGAATGAAGAGAAGCGCTATCATAAGGAAAGAGCATGACTATAAACGGAAATATCCATACATTTCATGACATAACTCGTCCTGATTGAACGCTGGCACACATCTAATCTCTTCATATCTTGAGAGTGCTAATGACTACGACGGTGCAATTTTCGTGAAATTGTTGCAATATTGGAACAGCTGCTAAACATCTGTACTATCAGGAGCTCGGATACGAAAATTTCCGTAGTTGTTGACTTCATGCTTGGGCTTGAAACGGAGCTGGTGGGGGTCACTTTTTGAAGCCAGCTTAGGCTTCAAAAAAGTGACCCCCACCAGCTCCGTTTCCCCCTAGTTTTTGACGCGTTTTTCGGTAGACTTGAAGAAAGGGGAGAGGGTATCCCATGATTGTTACTCGTTGGCTGTGCTGGCGATGCAGGAAAGTATATGTGCCCAGCACGGAAACTTCGTTGCAATTTTGGTGTGGTTTCATTTCACCTTTGACGTTCTCAGCTCAAACAGCTCTTTCAAAAAGTCTTACCAAAGCATCCATGGATTCCGATAAAACCCACCAGTAAACATAGCCTGTGAGATCCCGTACACAGCCACTCCAGCGGCAGCAATCAGGCCAATCCCAGCGCCAGCACCTCTTGCATTCTGCAACGCTTTTTTCATGGCCTCCTGACCCTGTTTCGCCATCCCTGAAATAGTGCTTTGAAAAACTGTGAACTATGGTGTATAATGAAGACATGCTGAAGAGAAACGAAGAGCTGCAGCCCAAGAAGAGAACTCATTTTCAAGCGCCCAGAACTAGATAATGACATGAAAGAGCAGACTCAAATGGATGCAAAGCATGTGAGGACAAAATCATAGACAAAACCAATGGGAAATACAGATATATCGCAAGAAAACTTGCAAAAGAAAGCTCTTATGCAAAAGCATCAAAAAAGAATGCGGCGCAATTAAAGGACACGTTTATTTCGTCCATGCGGGACCACCATGAGCTTGGCAAACCTCGCAACTGGAGGCCCCGCCTCCTGCTCCAAATAGCTCGAAGCTGTCGGTCTATTCCTGTCACGTGGTCTGTTATTAAGTGATTCCTAATCAATGCTGTGATAAATGTACATTATAGCTACAAATCTTCGCCGAAGAAATTACAAAAGTACTAATCGAACCCTTATTTAACGCGTTATTGTCAGGTCGGTCGCGTTTGGAACTACGAAGTTCTGCAGTGCTGTATAGTGAATATCGAAATAAAATGATCGTATATATCTACTGCGACTATGACATCAAGAAGAGTAGTGCATCACTTTCTAGCCCAGGCATTCCATACGAAAGCTAGGACATAGGCGGAGCAAATGGTTGAAAGATGCGTTTTGCGTTGTTTTCTCATTAGTTCATAATAACGTCACTGGAGCATGGTATTATACAGGTTCCTGGTTAAGTTTCTTTGCTCCCTTTTGTTTATCTACGCTGTCAATTTTCGTGGTCTCTGGTATCTTCTGATGAGTAGGGATCGACGGCTGGAACACCTGTACGAAGACCTGGTTATGGGGCTCTTGGCGGCCAAGTTACGAGCGTTTCCATTATTTCGCGATATGTCTCCGTTAACAGCGCTATAGTCTTGTAACCTCATACATAAGTAACTTAATTGTAATAATTCTCTGGCGATTTCTCTCGGATTTTCACTAGGTCACAATTGTAGCAAATACACCTGATAATGTTTACTATTCCGATAAAAAAGGCGACCAAGGAGTGGAGTAGACGTCATTTTCACCTGTTTTAAGGCGTGGCAGTGGTAGTATTAGTGGTAGCCTAACCTTTCGAGAAGGGCTGTAACTGTGAACCCATTTTGTTATCTGTCAGATGTTACAACCAAAGTTCAATTTGTACATAAGGACTTGACTGCCGTAAGCGTTCCACTTATAATATGCCTTTTGTGCTTTCTTTCCCCCTTTGGAAGGCTGTTTATAATTGTTGTATAGCGCACATCTTAGAGCCTTCAAATAAAAAATAATGATAATAAAGTAAAATAAATGAACCACTGCTATAGCGTGTTTCACCGACGAACGTAGTTGTGTAGATATTAGAGAGGAAAAGAACGCGAGAAGTAGTCCCATATTAAGCAATAAGCATAACAGCAGATCCCTTTCCTCCTGATGCTAAATAACAAATGATGTCACTTCTCTATGCCTGCTATTCTGTGCTCAGACACCAAGGAAGTGGTGTCTTTGGGTAGCCGAAAGAGGTTCACGCCCCGCATGGGTACGCATGGAATTTAGGACCATTCGCCTAGGTGCTACCCGTTCTTATCCACCGCTCGAAAGTGACGTATATCACAACAGTGATTCTAATCACACCTTGATTATTTTGTGCCATGATAAGCGAGAGCATGAGAATTGAGTCGTTTAGATTTTAGCATCACATCACAGAAGGATCTCCTTGTAGAAGTTTCCTTTGAGCACTCTTCCGGGCTCCGGCCTTTGTATGCACCAAAGATTCGGTCATTCGAGCGTAGTAGTTTAGCATTAATATTGTCATACTTGCCACCCATCTGTTCAAGCGATTTTAATGGAGCACCCTGAGTGCATATAAATAAATAAATAGATATTTGGGGGGGGGGGGGGTTGGGGAGTGCAGGTCATAAGCACAAACATTAAGGTGTTGAAACGAATTATACAGTGGAGACAGGGAATCGAGTCATTTACACTGAATTATAAAGTAAAGCGTAGTTACTTGTTATTTGTCCTGTGTCTCATCTGCCGGCTTATACTTTGGATGTTTCGGTTTTTCTGTTATTCTGATTCCAAAACTTTCAGTCCGAATGTCGGATTCTGCATTGGGCTACGGAGCGCCCACGCTTCGGCTTTGTTCACTTTGTAGGAGGCAAATTGCTGGAGAGGCTACTGCAGGTGTGGAAACTGTCAGCAGGCCTTTCGAGTGTGTTTTATGCCTTGGACTCCTTGATCAGGACTATATTGAAAAGGTATTTTGATTCCATACAGATCGCTCCATTATCTTTCAAATCCATTTTCTTCGAGGATTTTATTATGGCATTCATTCAGTGTTTGACTTTGGTGTCTAAAATGAGCATTTCAGTAATCCGAATTAACAAGGGCGCTTATAGGTGGCTCAAGCGGTTGGAAACAAACTCAAGGAGTCGCCTTACGACGCTACTGCTTTCACATTGGCCCTCAATCTACCAATATCGCAAGTTCTGCGTGAGACGATCATAAAGCGGTCGAGGTCAGACTTGAACGGAATATTGGTGTCCGTTCCTTATAAGATCAGAAATATTGATGCCTATTTGCCGAAACTCCGCCAGGTACGTCTTTTTTTTCAGTGAGAACAGGTGCTTATTGATGCTGTGAATGATTGTTACGATAGAAGTGCCTACATTTGTGTCAGTGGGTACGGGTTTCTGTGCTGTTCTCTTTTTGCAGAAAGAGTTTTGCTGTTTTACTACATTTTCATTGGTTTTGGTCAAGTTCTAGGCATCAGGAATGGGTGCTGCTCTTGGAACTGATTTGCAACTGACAATAGCCTTCGAAAGCGAGGAGTTTACTGAATACGATACGAAATTTCTTCTTGAACATTTTCCACACGAATTTCAACAGTCAAGAAAACGAAAGCATTATGAACAATCGTCCGATGCCTCGCCGTGCACGAAGATCAAGGTGGAGCAGATGTTGACTCGAATCAAGGAGGATGTGGCTAGGTAAATGTTTTGTTTATATTCTTTTCATCCGAATTAACTTTTTGGGTTAGCCTCACCCCTCCTCCCTTCTCCCCACTTCTCCGCTTTCCCATAGAAAAAAAGAATCATCTTTCATTGCAATTGGATGTACCCAATTAAAGCGTAGTTTTTTTTTACACAAAATCAAGTTCTGCTTGTTTCTTCACCAGTAACAAACAAAAAACACCATTGATTTCTGGATTACCTTCCAGTTTACGTCTTCCTTTTAGCATTACTGACCTTTTGTATTGACCAAGTGATTCGCTGCTAAGCTGTAACACTGTAGTAGGATACTCTTTCTACTTTGGATCAGGCCCAGTGTTCGTAAACAGAAGTCAGAGTTTAGGTTTGTTGGTTTGAAAGAGCTCCTTGATCCTGGAGATGAGGAAACATGGTGAATATATTCTTTTTGAGTGATTATAGTTATTCTTCTAGCAAAGGATTAGGTGAAAGTGACTCGAACACCATAGTCTGCTTCTTAACTTGCAGTTCGAATTTATCTATCGGGGCCTTCTTGAAAGTTATATTGTTTAAGTTACAGTGCATTAATTGGGTAACCTCAGGAAATACGTTCTCTCGTCACCCTCTCGATTCTGCTCGTTCTCAGTTTCCTTCGAACGGGATCCAGTATTCATTGCTGGCCGCTATTGCAAATTTTCTCGTTCTTTACCGCAATCACCTTGGTCAGCTGAGGATAAAACGGCACCGAAGGTTCCCGGAAACTCAGTGAGCGTTAAACTTTATTTTCTCTATAGTTTCGTGGCGCTCTGCCTTTATTCTTCCAAACTTGTGTCTTTTACTCGGTATTTAAGGTTTCTGAAAAGGTTTGCGAACTCATGAAAGGCAAGTTTGGCGCCTCTGATGCTCGCTTCATCGCTTCTGGAAGAGAGGATTTGGATGTGAGAATGCTTGGCGATGGCCGCCCGTTTACAGTTGAACTGCGTAATTGTCATTCTACGTCATCTTTGTCTGGGTAAGCTCTTCCAGAAAGGAGCAAACAATGCCTCTCAATCAATTTATCACGCAGTAGTTTAAGATATGTCGATTCAACATTTTCAGTTTAGAATAAAGTACTTGGAAACATTACGAAGTCTTGAAGCGGAGATCAATCGCTTGGAACCTGATATACAAGTGAAGTATTTGACAAGGATTACAAGAGACGAAGCTGAACAAATCAGTGTTGGCGAAGAAGGTAAGCGAAAAATTTCATTTTATCCCTTTCACAGTCCACGCAGAAATCGCAAGCATTAGGTTTGATGTTGAGTAAGTTTCAACTGCTTCGGAGAATCCATTTGAATTTGAAAACAATTCAGTCTGAAGTAGTCTTTGAGAAGTTTCAAAATTTCACTACAGCTTCAACATTGTCACGAGTTCTATTGTCCATTTTTATTCCAGATAAACGGAAATGCTATGTAGCATATTGCTACAGTACATTGCCGTTGTCCGAAGAGGTACTTACTGCAGCAGCGAAACAAGCGCCAGTTAACGTGATCCAAAAGACACCTGTTAGAGTGCTCAAAAGGAGATCTTTGCTCGATCGGCATCGAACAGTGCATAGCATGGAAATGCTCCAGGTTGATAGTCACCACTTTTTGTTGAGGTTTGTCCTTCAAATCAACGAATTAAGATTTCTTGCTTTTTTCGAAATACTCGCCACTCTCTTGTTTTCATGCCAGCAAAGCTTTGTGGTGTTTTTTTTTCTTTCGAAAAAGCATTTGATCTGTCATCAATTCTTTTTTTTTCTACACTTTCGAAGGTTCGCGTCTTCTGTTTGCATCGTTAAACCAACTAAACACTTGTGATTCCGATCTACAATGTTGTCGCCTCTCTGAGGCTGAAATTCCGAAAAATACTAATTAAGAATGGAGGATCATTGTTCAGGCTTGAAACTCAAGCTGGCACGTATGTGAAGGAATTCGTTCATGGCGATTTCGGTCGAACGCGGCCATCGCTGGCCGACCTTTTGGGAGTTACCCATGGTGAAGTGGATATCCTCGATCTCGACGTTGAAAAAGTAGACTTCGAATGGCCACCCCCGAAGGCTGAACCGGCTGTGTTTAGGTGATGAAGTATAAAAACGGCGTTGTCGGTATCGATTTGATCTTTACTTTGTTACGTTTTGTTGTTGTTTATATCTTGTTAATTGTTATTGCACTATTGTTGCACGAGTCTGGCAATGTTGGCAGATTTTTGTTGATAAAAATTTGGTCACTTTTTCTTTCTCTGTTTGTGTGTGGATTGTGGTAGGCGTCCGGAATTCTTAAATTTGGTTGGGTTAAAGCTCAACAGTTTCGTGGCCATCCTTGTTTTTTTCTTTATTTGTAGAAAATATGTCGGCTGCGACAGTTTTAATGGTCGCTGAAAAGCCGCTCCTAGCGGATTCAATTGCAAAAATCCTCTCAAACAATACTGCTTCTAAACGGAAAGGTGTGGATCTATCGTTTTATATTGTGTGGTTGTGTTGCTATGTCAGGATCGTAGTTTTCTTACTTATCAACTTTAACAATGTCAGCAGGTAAGCTATCATATTTTATGATCATCCTGAGTTTTGCGAACACTCACTCCATCTACCAGTGTTTATTGTTCTATACGTAGCTCTTCTCTTCCATTTCTGAGATATTATCTGCACTCTCACTTCTATTGCATGAGTATCCCACAAGTGAAGGTCAACTTCCCTACTTTCTTGAAAGTTAGGTTCAGTTTTGGTTCGCACGAGAACTGGCCCCCTCTCTTTCTCTGCGATGCTTGCAAATCATGGTTTCTTTTCTTTTTTTTTAAATAAGATGGTGTATATATCCATCAACATTTTATGTAGAGAATATTTTGTGAAATTTATTTGGCAAATAGACGGATTTTCTCTTCAGACGAATAGGATAAGTTCTCGTGACTAAACTGTTTGGAAATCGAGAAGTGAGCAGACAAGGCCAGCTCAGGGCAGGTGTTCACCAGGGACCTTGTTTTATCATTCAGGCAGTTACGAAGCGATAACTAACTTACCAGATAACAAACCCTATTGACATCTTTGGAGAAAGCTACTTTTGGAAAGCGTGCTGCAAAGGTTCAAAAAAAAAAAACTTATCTGTTTTACGATTTGATTAGACGGTTGTCACCGCAACTGTATACAGGTGCAAAGCTAAACTGACTGTTTTCTCTGTCAGGTTTTAGTGCCAGATGCTATCTTTGAAGTTCTCGCCAACCACATCCTGGTTAGTGCGGATTGATGCAAATGAAAGATGTTTATGAGTGTACTGGAGATTGGGGGGGGGGGGAGGTGGAGAGAGAGGGAGCAAAACTAGGGTCTGTCCTGGAGAAGGGATTGGGAGATTGAGTTGCGAAGATAAAAATGTGTGAAAATATTATAGTTGTAAGTTTGGATGGCTATGAGTGAATATCCTGGAAATAATGATAAAATAAGGCATCTTGAACCAATATACGCATGCACGGATTCACAAATCGATTGAACTACAAGTAGAAATTGTAATGATTTCATAGTAAAAAAAAGTGGTTTTGTAGCATCCATCCTTTTCTCTTAGGTCGTCTTCACTGCTTCCCTTCACTTTTTTCTTGGTAGGATGTTATTGTTTTGCAACCATCGGTGAAAGTCGCAGTAGCTGGTGATATTGACATCTGATATATTGACATCTGACATTGATATCTAACTCATTGGCGGCTCACCGGGTAGCCTCATCATTTCATTACACCGCACAATTCGTCTCATCTTTGGGCTCACTATTCGAACTGATTTCCTTTGCTATTAATTATGTGGCACTCATGAAGCATTCCGATAGCATTCTTCAACAACAGGACAATTATGAAGGCTGGAGCGTAAAGAAAAAGGAAAAGCTCGAGGTAGTACGGTGTAAAAGTTGGCAAGGGGACAACCTTGCACGGAATTGGTTGCCTAATTTTTTAAGGTCATTTTATAAAGCTCGTAACAGTTTTGTCTTAATTGATTTCTGGTTCATTATCCTTCTTGATATTCTTCCAAGTATTTGTCCCCAATTAGTTAGAATTAATTCTTCAATGACCTCGTTTTTTGAATTCCGCTTATTTTTAATTTCCCAAACTGACGGAGGTTCATGTTTTTTTCTCACGTCTACGCCCCCCCCCCCTATCCTCCGCCTTCGTCCGCCATTGGTGTGGACGTATGAAAAAAAAAACTATCGATCATGGATCGGCTAAGATAATATTTTCTGTTATGCATTGTTTTTTATGCGCTCATGAATCTGCCCGGGGGGAGGGGGGGGGGAGGCATGGGAGAAACTGGCAACTCCGTCACTTCAGGGACCCAGATGGAAGATTAAAATTACAAAAAAATGTTCTCTTAGGAGTGTGAACGGTCGACCCTCTTTGAATTTCGACATAGTGAATACAGTTACAGTTATTGTTACTGGTAATGCTCGAGTTATTCTTAGGACAACAAAAATGTTAATTTAACACTAGATAATTAATAATCTATTGCCAAGAAAGTACCAATGAGAGTAATGTAATAGATAAATTCATTTTGCACTACTGTACCATGAGATGAGAAATAGGCCCGTAGTAAAGTCAATGGCGGTGAGATGAACTCCAAAACTTACCACCACGCTTTAGGCGGTATTTATGGTTGATGCGCGTCAAATTTGACGCGTCGGCCCGAAATTTCACGGAGTATTCACGGTGTCTCGATGCGGCGAAGATCGAAACCGCAGTTTTGTTCGCGCGGCCATCGCGACGGCAAAACCGGGAACATCCGCTTCCTGCCAAGAATTCTCTTCTCCTCTCCATAGTGCATTGTTTATCACCGCGTCAAATTTGACGCGCATCAACCGTAAATAACGCCTTAGGCGATGATTGCATGGCAGCTCACATCCACGGTGTATTGGATTGCAGATCATCGCCACCCACGTTACTGCTAGAGCATGCATGTGGCAAGTGAGGAGATCATCGCCCTTCTGGAAGCTCATCGCCTTCTCTAGCTGTGAAAATGGTGGAAGAGGCTAGTAGACACATAATTAGCTACCCCGACCGTCTCACTCCGCGTCTACTCACCTCTCCCACTATTTCCACAGTATGAAAGGGCGATCAGCTCCCAACAGGGCGATGATCTCCTCTGCTTGCAAGTTCATGCTCTACCAGTGACGTGGCTTGGATCTGCTATCCTATACTCCAGGGATGTGAGCTGGCATGCAATCATCGCCTGAAGCGTGGTGCTGAGTCATTGAGTTCATCTCATTGCCATGACACTTTACTACGGGCCATAGTTTCACGCCTCTCTTTCAAGCGACCATCTGGAAAATCACCGAAAGCAGGCCTCAAAACTCTGTTCATTTCTACTATTTGGCTACCTGCTCATTGTGGAACGAGTTGTTCGGCTCACAGTAACTTGTTACTGCAGTTGATCCCATTGCTGCACCATTCAAGGCTATCTTTCCGCTAGGATAGTCAATTTGGTACCAAGTTTTTCCTGAAGGATGACTTTCAAATCGGTTCCCTCTCCGTCGCCCTCCCCTCCCCTTCCACACATTCATCGTACGAGGCACGTTCGCGCTGAAAATCCTGTAAATTTTGAGATGAAGTCTAATGCATGGTGCATCTCAGAAAATGAATGATCAACACAAAACTCTTCATCTCCTATCGTCATTTTTTTTTTGAGACGAATGTTGGACATTTAGGCCGAAATGGGGTCTGCTCTGTGAGCGAATATGCAGGACAATTCCAGGGAAAACCGGCTTTTTTCAAGGTAAATTTCGAGATTAATCGCAAATTTATTATTGATTCGCTCCATTCTCATTTACTTCCAGATGACCAGCACCTGTGGACACGTGATGACGCTGGACTTTCCCACTAAATTCAACAACTGGGAACGCGTGGATCCTGTGGATCTCTACACTGCTCCCACCACCAAAATCGAAGCGAATGCGAAAATGCGAATGAACGATGTAGGAATCGAGTTGTTCCTCCGCTCTGAAGCTAGTTTTGCCAACTTTTTTGAAATAGTACTTGGCCTTCGAAGCGAAAGGCGCTGATTACCTGGTGCTATGGCTCGACTGTGACAAAGAAGGAGAAAACATCTGCTTTGAGGCACGCTTTCCACCTATTGTATCCCTTTCGCTGGTTTCACAACTCTTTCTACATATTTTTCAAGGTGATCGATGCCGTCAGCAATTCCATGAAGAGGCCCCGTGATGGTGACCTCATGAGGAACGTGTACAGGTGAAATCAAATGAGAATATACTGTGGTGGCCCTATAGGAGCCGTTTATTTCAGGGCAAAGTTTTCTGCCATCACTGACAAGGATATCAAAGCTGCTATGCAGAACCTGGCTCGTCCGAACCGAAACGAAGCACTGTCGGTCGATGCCCGGCAGGAGTTGGATCTCCGAGTTGGCTGCTCATTCACCAGATTTCAGACGAAATTCTTTCAGGTGGGGCAATGTGTTATTTTTCCGCCTCATAGCTAATGAAGGCAAAGAGGAAGAATTTTGTTGACGTCAAGATTCAGATGAAAAAGTACCATTCACTGGTGATGGGATAAATTTTCAGAACAAATACGGTGATCTCGACAGCACCGTCATATCGTATGGGCCGTGCCAGACACCGACATTAGGATTCTGCGTCACTCGCCACGACCAGATCACACACTTCAAGGTCTCTCTTATGTGCCCTTTCCCTACTCCCGTAGGCCTATGGCTGCTTTTTCCGTTTGCCTCAACGATATCTTTGCAGCCGGAGGCGTATTGGCTCCTGCAGAGTGTGTTCGAAACCGCAGATGGCTCCCTCGTACGACCAGAGTGGAAACGCGGTCGAATTTTCGATAGAGATGTTGCCCAGCTGTTTCTGGATCGCGTCAAAGTAACTCAGTAGAAGTGTCCTGTTTATATCCCACTAAACTACTTGTTTAGAACATGGGGAAAGGAACTGTAACAGATGTCACAACCAAAGAGAGCCGGAAAGAACGACCGTTGGCGCTGAACACCGTAGAGCTGATGCGAATTGCGAGCAGCTCATTTGGTGAGGGTCTTTAACACTTCAGCTCACGGTGTTACGCCTCTTCCAGATTGTCCGTCAGCTTTCAAAATTCTTCACGTTCTCCGTTAATCTCCATTTTCTTTCTTCTCTGAATCTGGGCATTCTGCGATATGAACTCTATACTGTGTTGAGCCTGACCAGGTTGTTAGTGGATATACATATTTATTTATTATTTCGCCTGACGTTTCGACGTGACCGTCGTCTTCGCAAGCCTAAAAGTGGCTCACAGTTTTTTTTATCTGTGTTCTAGACCGCCAAAAGTCTCCTCCCACTCTGCTATTATAGTTTCAACTTTCTCCCCAGCTTTTTCGTTCTTTTTTTTTCTCGTCCGCATCGGCGGTCACAACTGGTGCGGACGTTTTCCGCAGAAACGGTGGATATAGGGTGGGTCTTTCGTCCTGAGAGTTTTCGAGGTAGTAAGCTGGCGAGAAAATTGAAACTAGAAGAGTGGGAGGAGACGTTTGGCGGTCCACAAATAAAAGACTGTGAGCCACTTTTAAAATAATAGAACTAATAAATAAATATATCCACTAACAACTTGGTCAGGCTCAACACAGTATAGAGTTTTTCACGTTCTTATTTACCTTCCTTTCTGGTTTTCTCTCTTCCTCTCTCTTCCTGTTCCGTGCGTCTGATTAGTATAGACCACCCGCTAAGATAGGAACAGTACTCACATCTGCATAGGTTTTAGGAAATTATATTGAACGTCCTCGACTCGGCACGCCTTATTTCAGTTTTAGTGTTTGTTGTTATTTCACGTGCTCGTTATCAATCTGACAACAATTCTATACTGTAGCTCGGAGTGAATTTACGGTAGAATATCTATCATCTGCCTACTCTACCTATTCATCTGTCCACCTGTTTTTTATCTTTACAAGGAGGGCAATTCACGCTCTCACCATGCATAAATGAAAACTATTTTATATCGTAAACCTTATTTTGCCGGATTAGGAAAAGGGTTTGGGGGGGGGGGTGGGACAAGAATATAGTACGAAAATTGAATCTGAACTATTTTCACATTTAGTATAGTATGCTTCTGCCTCTGAGTCTCATTGGATGTTCACTTTTCAGGTTACTGAGACTCTTTTCTGATGTCTTTATTTTTGTTAACTTTCGAATTAATTGTAATTTTCGTAGATGGCATCTTAAATAGCCACTCCTATTGGAAATGTGAGAATTTGATGACATTGATGGTGGATATTACGGCGGTATGGTGGGAACTTGTCGTGATATTCGTGGTCAACATCTACAGTAACCCATCTGTGCAAAGTGGGAAGATTCTAAGAAGTATAGAGGTATAAGTTCCTAAGGTATACCCACCGTATCCCTAAAAAAGGTCAAAATACACAATACATATCATGTGATTTATTTGGCATTCCAAATTCTAGTATAGCATCATAGCGAAAAAACGGAAATGCAAACAAATTTTGCGTTATTTCTGCATAACTCTAACTTTGTTTGTAGTCAACATTGATTGCTGAGCCACGCTTGTACTCACAAGTGAGGTGCAAGAGGTCCGGCTCGCAGATCGAGAATGAGACCTATCTGGCTTGAATCTCTGTTTGAGTAGGTAAAACACTATGTATTTCATTATTGCCCTCAGCTCAAAAAAAAAAAGAAATCCCTCCACATCACTATATGCGTTCCTGTACTCCGTCAGCGATGGGGTGGCCGTGTGGGGAAGATACTGGTTTGTTAGGCAGATGGTCAAGGGTTCGGAGCCCGTCATGAGCGCCCGTTTTGCATTCTTGTTTTCATTTTTTTTTGTTTCTTGGAGTCGAGGGCAGCAATGAAATGCATGGTGTAGCAGCTACTTAAACAAAGATTCAAGCCAGATAGGTTTCGGTTCTGATCTGCTAGCCTGTCCTCTTGCATTTTCCTTGTTAGCCTTCTGTTCCTTTGCAATTTCACAAGTTCTACATCATCAGTTCTGAAAGTCTTTTTTCTTTTTGTTTTTGAGAGTTGTCATCGAACTTTGCTCCAGGATTAAGTCCAGCAACGACGATGAATGTGGCCGAGCACCTCTACACTCAAGGCTACATCTCCTATCCGAGAACGGAAACGACCTCTTATCCTGCCAACTTTGATCTGAAAGGAGTTCTGCAGCAGCAGTCTAATAATCCAAAATGGGGAGACGTTGTAAAGAAGGTGTGCGACGCAACCACTTCCTACTTCCTAGAAGATTACGTATGTTGTTGTATTGGTCAAGTGTTAAGGTTTTGAGCGAGGGCATCAACAAACCTCGTAGCGGTGAGGACAAAGGAGATCACCCTCCGATTACGCCGATGAAACCGAATAATGGACAGCTCTCTGGAGGTAGGTTGAACCTCATAAGTTCTTGCAAGAGATGTTGTAGTCCACAGATTGGTATGAAGAGCAAACCCAGCATCGAATCAGTTGTGCGACTCATAGGCTACAGTCGCTACAGTGTGTTGTACTGCATGATCGCGCACGTGCAGTGCAATGGAAATCCATTAGGCACCTCCTTAAATACACTGAATTACATTGGAAAATCTAGGGTTACACACAAATGAGAAAAAAAAACAAATCAGAATCTAAGAATCACTAACATAATGATTAGCAGACCATGCCTTCTCATTGACAATGTCAAATGAAAAAGAGAAAATATGATAGATTTCAATTTCCTTGTTGGTGCTTGTCATTTTCTGACCGTAACTAATTGCAGACATGGCTCGAATCTACGACTACGTTGTACAACACTTTGTCGCCACATTGATGGGACCATGTATCTTCGATGTTACCACTATTACGTATGCCAATTTTTTTCTGCCAACCTCTATAGACTCTATAGGTCGCGTCATATTTTTGCCGTTATAGGATCACATCTGGAGGTGAAATATTCTCACTTACGGGGAAAATTGTAAAGAAACCAGGATTCACCGAAGTGATGACATGGTTGAATGTCGAGGACGATCAGAAGCTACCTAAGCTGTCCAAGGGAGATCAACTTACTCTGAAGTATGATGGCTCTACAGTCACTCAACTCAAGGAGATTTGTCTAGCATTGTGCACTTCTTGTTGGCTATACTATAGATAGCTCGTACCATCTCAGGGAAGCTAGTCTAGCCGCGCGAGAGACATCGCCGCCTGGTTACCTGACCGAATCTGAGTTAATTTCTCTAATGGAGAAGCATGGAATCGGCACGGATGCGTCGATTCCTGTACATATTAACAACATTTGCCAGAGGAACTACGTCACGGTAAGTTCCAGGACCTAATTTTTCATATATGAATTTTTTATTTATTGTATTATCGTTGAGCCACTGTGTCTAGGTGGAGAGCGGTCGTCGGTTGGTGCCAACCCGTCTGGGAATTTCGCTTGTTCACGGGTACTGGCGGGTGGACCGTGAGCTTGTGTTGCCGACCATGAGAGCTGAGGTCGAGAAGCAGCTGAATCTAATTGCACAAGGAATGGCGGATTACCATGCAGTGAGTTCAAATTAATGGGCAAAATACTTCTAAAAAGAATCTCAATTTGGTGGTGTTGTTCAAAAGGTTTAGGAAATTTAGTATATCGAGTTCATTCTGCGTGTATCACCCTCTTTCTTCACTCATCGTTCAATTTTAAGTAAAGGTGAAGTAAATGAATCCAGTTAACAGAGCATTTGCTGTATCCCACGGGTCATTGAAAATTTCAATGTTCAGAGATATCAAATTTTCGTGTTGACTGGCCCCTACGCGAGCATAACTCACTTGTTCCAGGCTTTTTTTAAGCAATATATGAGCTTGTGGCCAAGCCAAGTCCCCGCCCCTCCCCAACCCCCAGCATTCTCTTCAATGATCGGCCAAGGCCATGTGGTAAAAACCTGTTCAAATTGTAATTAATTTGCCGCTGCATATACATGGAATACATTACCCGGCGTTATTATCACTTGGGCAACGTACTACATTCGATACATATCGATTGGGTGCACCAGCACCCAAAACGGGTATTCATCGGAGTTGATCCCGTCGCCGACGTCGATGCATGATGCTAGACTCAGTGCGTAGTACAGCAGAAGCCTGGTATCTCGAGAAAGTATTGTGTTTCGGTAATAAAGTTTCTAGGCAGTAAAACAACGAACTGCAGTTTTTGTTTCAAAATCTGCTCAATAGCTTATGAATTGACTTTTATGTAGTTGTGGGAAATCCGAAGCCCAGTGACAAAGAATCAGGTTCTATTACGCTGTGGAGCAGATGTTTAGAAGTTAGAAGTTGGTGGAACACTGCGTTGCATTGTAGGTCAGAGACCATGCTCTCGAGATGTTCCGAATGAAGTTCGTCTACTACGTGAAGAACATCGCGCAAGTCGACACTTTGTTCGAAGGTTAGTCGTAGCACTTATTCCTGTATCTTTGAATCGTACCTTTGCACTAATCATGCCTGATATGTCGCACGTAGTGTTTAGGAGAAAGATGATTAGTTCTGTGTCGCTGCAGACAAAATATTGCTTCCTAAGAAATGTCACCATGCTTATTTACGAGGCGAAACATTGCTTACACTTATATACGTACAGTGAACGGCAATGGTGGTGGTCGCGCGCGCCGGGATCGGTGTCGTTGCCGCCGGAATGCTATTTCTAGGCTCTTTCTTCTCGATTTGCTCGAAAATCCTTAAAATCGGGTAGAAAATTTACTAGAAATTTCATAAAAGCAGCAGAATACATAAGTTACGGCGGGCGGGGTGCGGTTGCGCGACGTCCTTTTCGAGGCCGTAGATGGGCCAACGCCATGGACGTCCACTGTAAAAGCGTCGGACGCCAATGCAGTAGCATTCCGTGCAAGGTGCATGCAGGGAGGTAAACGTTGACCAACACCCACGTTTCACACAACATCACAAGTTGCTTAATTTTCCTACCACTACTTTTCCACACTTCTGTGAACTTTTTTAGGCCAGAAATTAATTCGCAGGCTTTTTGAAAAAGGAGAAGGAATTGCAATAGAAAATTGCTTCCCAATTGGTCATTATTAGTGAAATTAATATAATGGATCGCTCATTGTGTTTGACTTCAATTTGGGAGACACCAGTAGAGTAGGAATAATGTTATGTTAGCAATCGTTGACGTCCCTACTTAGGGAACTTAAAAACCGTGTTTTGCATGAGATTGAAATATGCAAATCCCACGATTAAGACATGCAATCTTTTAATCAATAGTTCTATACCAGCAATGGTCAAATCCATGCAAAACCCACGCATACCCATGCAAAACCCATGCAGATCCCATGCAAAATGCAAAGCCCATGCAAGATCCATGCATATCCATGGATGTGCATGGGTTTTGCATGGATTGACTATTGCTGGGATAGAACTATTGATTTTAAAAAAACGTGTTTTGCATGAGCACGCATGTCTTAATCGTGAGATTTGCATCTCTCAATCTCATGCAAAACACGGTTTTCAAGTTCCCTGAGGTATTTAGTACCTTGAGTTTCTAAAATTCTATCTGTAGCACTCCATGCTTGGTTGAACCAAAATCTTCCAATGAACAAACAAAAATTATTGATATAATAAAAAGAAAATGAAAAGGAGAAGGAACAAAAAATAAAAAAAGCCTCCATTCCGAGTTTCAAGTCAACTGAGTCAACCTTCGAATTGTTGTCTGACATTTAAATCTCCTTAATCTGGCATGTGTAAACAAGGTTCAATGATAGCTCTATAATTAACATCTTAATTTTCTTTAATCCGTGATGTTTTTGCGGGACGGCTCAATTTTTTCTTTCAGCCTCGTTCACGTCACTTTCCGAGTCCGGAAAACCATTCTCTCGCTGTGGAAAGTGTAGGAGGTACATGAAGCTTGTGCCTACGAAACCGCAACGGCTGTTCTGCTCCACTTGTCAGGCAAGGGCTCTTGCTAAGCGTTGTAATTCGCCGCTAGCTTTTTTTGCTGCGGATATTTTAAAATTTCTTTTTGCAGGAAACCTACTCGGTGCCAAATTTCAAGGATGGCATTTTGCGCCCATACGGAGAGAAGAAATGTCCGCTGGACGAGTTTGAGCTGGTGTACTGGAATGTGCGTATGTAGTCGTTGACTGAAATTATGTAGTGTCTGAAAACCAACATGAGCTCTAGGGTTCTGGAGGGAAGCTCGCACGCAGCTTCGCGCTCTGTCCATTCTGCTACAATAATCCACCATTTGAGTCGATGAAAGAAGGAGATGGGTGCTCGAATTGCCCTCATCCAGCTTGCCCACACTCGTACATGTGAGTCTATCTCAGATTTCTTCTTAGGACTATCAACGATTGACAGCAGATAGGGTTGAGGGGGGGGAGGAGCAGGGACGGATGAGGGAGGGGGAGGGGCAATGGCGGTTTGTATGGGTAATAACCATAGTGAGAGGAACAGTTTTTAGCAGATTGTTTTGCGTTTTTGAGCCGGTAATCCTGGTCCATCTCACTTTTGATTTTTTTTGTTTCTATCACTGTTCCTTTTATATGTCCTCCTCTGTGCTCTATGGTCAATTAATTACTTGAACTTACTTGATACAGAAGTTTTACAAATTGTCCTCTTTCAACACAATAGATAGTCCATTTAGGATGATATTCGCTACAATAAAAACTGCGATCCAGCACTTCTAAACAGGAGCTGGCAATGTTCTTCTGCAGTTTTCGCGAAAAGAAAAAAGGAGTAGGGGGGGGGGAGGAGGGGGAGTTAGTTCCATCAGTAGTCGAAGTATTCCAAGTCTTTGATGCGTAACCAAGTACCTAATTCTCCACTTTTTCACTACTTTTCAGAATGCTTTGCGATAAGGTGCTTGGATTAAATGGTCTCGTAATGTTTTTTTTTTCAGGGCAACCGGTGTATGCGGATGCTTGCAAGAATGCGGAGGTCCGTCCCTTATTCTTTATTTTTCATTCGTCACCTGATTTGTAAGTTGTACTCAATTTAGGAGTAATGGTACTGGATCCTCAATCTCATCCAAAATGGAGGCTGACGTGCAATAAATGTGCTTCTGTGGTGGCGATGTTTGAGGGAGCGTTGAAGTTCAAAGTTACGGACGCGTCCTGCGATGATTGTGAGGCGAGAATCGTCGTGGCTGAGTACAAGGTGAGCAGTGTCTGAAAAGGGTCTTTTTAAGTAAATTCCAGTACCTGAATGAGTATTGGTTTTTCCTGCTTGCGGAAGTTCAACGCCTACTAGTTCTTTCCGGAAATCTTTATTATTTATTAATATTTTTGAATTTTTCCCTTTTCCTTTTCCGAAGGAGTGTGAATGCGTTGAAACTCAAAAATTTTACTCAAAATAAGTTCCCCTATGGTCAGCCTTCCTCGCCAATCTGACTGGAATGCACTTCCTCCGCTTGTCTATCCATAGGGTCTACCATTGCTTTACGCAGAAGTGGCAAACAGGGGGAATAGATGTAGATAGACAAAGATATCTTTACGAGGCTATTTTTGCGTCGTCATACAGGAGGAAGGAGTTGCGTGTTCATCTCGTCACTGTTTGTAAAATTCTGTTTTTTTTTTAAACTCATCCACCGTGCCTTAGCAAGCTCTGGTTGATTAGCTAGGCAGTGGGTCACTCACTTACCGTTACTGGCCCAGATAGGACCAAGTTCATGATTAAGTCCAGAAGTTCACTTGCTATCTATTTGGAAGGGTGATAAACGGACGCTGACATATACAGAATCTTATTTGCCAAGGAATCGCGAGGTTTAGGCGGAGAATCGCTACTTTTTTCCACTGAGCTAAAGAAGGAAGATTTCTTGAATGCCTGTGATGAAACCGAAAATCCCGCAGAAGTGACATACTCTTGCAATAAATGCTGTAAATATTTGGTATTGGGATGCTATCAGATTTCAAAACAACAGGCATTTTGCTTGCAATGGTGCAGCCAGGTGCAGCTTAATGGTTTATAACATAGTTTTGGTGGATTGGTAGAGGAGGAAACCATTTTTTACGCCACAAATAATAATTTTTAGTCATTGTTTGCGCCCATATCCAACAGCCACGAATAATGGGCACAAAGCATGATTAAAATGGAATGAACCTATAGACTTATGGAAGGAAAAGTTGGCAGTTACATGTGTAGCCGCATGCAACGGTCTTCACCCACTCTGCTACTATCCAATATAATTCTTCTGTTTACGAGCTCATTCTTTAGAAGAAATGTATGCTTTGCGAGGGATAAGGTGAAGTTAGGATGGACCTGGTAATTGACACTTCTTAACCGGAGAAAGTATCATTCTATGAAACGTTTGGTTACACAAATCCACGGGTAAGCTTTATCGGGCAGGAGAATACGGACCACGGTGATGTATTTGTCAGAGCGTATTTGTTCCACTCTATAAAGCATTCCGGGTAATGGCCATGGTGAGCAAGGGAAGTGCACGAAATGAAACTGCTAATTCAAGACGACACCTATGTATATGGTTGGAGAGCCTGCTCAAAATGATTTTCAATTATATACTTGAAATTTGCCAAATAGTCGGTAGAGGCTCAGAAAAAAGTGCAAAGCTAACACACGCTGCAGGATTTGATCCTGCTAGCTTGTTCACGACGACCAACCACTACACCAAAACCATTTCACCTTAACGACTGGTTCTCATGCATTCATACAGTCCTATTACATGCACCTGCTAAAAACGGGCGTAACTCCTTAGAAAGCCGAGATTCAAGAATGGCGAAAACAGATTTGAAACCGGCGTCGCGAGCTACACAAGGCAGTGCACATCGAGTTACAATCCCAAAGTATCCGTGGTGTCCTCCCTTTGCTCCCATTGGTATCCTGAGCCTGTGCACACCATTTAGCAGATTTTAAGTATAGGTCGTAACATCATGTTGGACAGGCTCTCTACCCAAAAAGGTTTCGTTACGGATTAGCAGCTTCTCTTTGTGCACTTCCCTCGTAAGATTTTTCGATTGAGCTTTGTTTGCAATGAAGAACGTGCGGAATAAGGTAAGAGCTCGAGACTGAATTTATTTTAGCTGGGGAATGGCCACCATGCTGTTAAAAAAATATCAGTCCGTTGGCTTATGATTGATGATTTTGACAAGTCAACTCGATCTACACCTACGAAAACATATACTCTTTTGAAGAAAGCTTACATGAAATAGGGCTGAAACCGAGTTCTCGCATAGTTTAGAAAACGAAGTTAATAAGTTATAAGCTATGGGGGAGGGAATGATTGTCTACAATTCAGATGTCACTTCCAAATACATTCATATATTATATTTGTACAGTATAGATCTTTGAAGTACAGTTGCGTTAAATATGGGATGATCAGCTTTTTTTTTGCAGTTAAAATTTCTTGCTTTAACCTCTTTGAACGGGTTAGGTCGGAATCGGACGCTGGCTTAGGTTCAGAATCTCTCTTTTCCACAGCATGACTTCTTCGAATACGGCTCGTGAAAAAATTACAGCATCCAGACTTTAAATCCCCTTAATGCATTAATATATTAATTTTTCTTTTTACTGCGGTATTTGAACTCGAAAAGATACTGTTTCAAACCTTTGTATAATTGCGTAATTTGCTGCAATATTGTTGCGCGCTTGTTCCTTCCAGGTAAAAAGTGAGGCTAGCAAAAGTTCTGCTAAAATCAAGAGAGAAGAGATTCCAGTGATTTCAAAGAAAAACATCCATCCCCTTGGGGAATAGACTGGCTTCTCTCCACTCATTGAGTTGCAAATGAAAGTGCAGTTATAACAATGTGACGGAAGCAACGGAAGAAAATGTGTCTGATTTTTCTGTAATCCTCGATTTCCTTTATTATTATTAATAAATATATTGAAAAAAGTGCAACTAGGATTTGAATCCAATAATCGCACTTAGCTTAGGACCGCGCAAATGCGTTTACCATGAGGGAAAACCCATGGTGTCTTACCATATATTCTAATTTCGGGAGCACATATAGCTCAATCCAGAGGTGAGCTGTAGCATATAGAGGGCAAAAGTTATTGTACAACGTTTGTATGTTTATTCCTCTACCAGAAGACCATGCTTTTGCTGCTCGATAGAGAGATGATTGAAGCATTTTCTCATAGACACAATCCTAGAAGGAGGTGCTTGCTTTGGAGCAGTTGACCGTAGGAAATCTTTTCGAAAAACGTGATTCGGAACAGCTTGTAAAACAAACATTTTCGGAACAGCTTGTAAAACAAACAAAACAAACAACAACAACCACAACATTTTCAAAGAGGATTTCGCTAGTCGGATGATTTTTGAAGCTCAAGAAGTGTGCTTCAGCGCGATGTATGGGGCTTTCTACGAAAACGGGTAATGAGAATAATGAGGAAGAGAAACTATTTTTGTTTTTTGTTTGTTTCCTGTAGCAGCCAATTCACACCACATTTGTTTTCCAGCAATTTCTTCTACCAGGAAGCAGGACAAAGGAAATGAGCAGATGTGATTTGAAAATTATTAGATTGCCGTCGAAGTCAGGAAAAGTGACTGCTGGCCATGGGCCAACTATCAACGTAGGACTTAGCTTTCTCACCCTACGATCCTTTCTCAGCCACAATCACTGGATATAAATGCCTTACCCACCTAAAACGCTTGTCACTATTTCACCGCTGTATTGCTTGGAAATAATGGGCTTGATCCGGACAATTCGCGGCACAGATGATATGCACTGAAAATTTGTGGTGGATTTTTTTTTCACTGTAAAGAGGTACAAAGAGTGTAAGGCGTGTTTGCTATCAAAAACAGTCTGGATTCTGCTTCACCAAGTTAAATTTAGCTCAGAAGAGGTATTTCACTGCTGCTCAGAAATAAGCTGGCAAACTGTATAGAATAACTTACGCTTCTGCGTACACATGAACTTTATCAAATTTTCGTATTACACCGAAGGAACTGGTTCTGTTACCTGCTTCAAGTCAGAAAGGGAACGTTTCTTTAGATATTTTCATTCATCTATCCAAGCCGCCGATCTATTTAGTATGCAGAAAGGTAACACAGTAACACAAATTGCAGAATCAACTGTGGATGCTGACCCCGGCTTGGTTCGAAGGGGAGAACCCACCACGTAAAATTTATCAAGAAATAGTTGAGCCTTACTGCTTTCAAGTATATTTGTAGACACAGATCCTAGGAGAAGGTTCCTATAAGGAGATCCAGCATGCTACATATTAATGATCAGTGTAATTTTTCTAGGCAAATGCGGAATTCTGCTGCTTCCGCTTATTTTCTGCCCACTAATTTTTGCGCATTTTGAAATCGGCTCGAGTCAACCTCTCGCCTGTACTGCCTGGTACCAGAGTGGAGTTACACTTTTTGTAAAGGTATGAATCGCAAGCGAATCGCCAGATGTTTCACTTTTGATGGCTGCTCGTAAATTTTGCCGCTTTTTTTGGTGGAATTGTTTCGAGATGAAGGCAAATAGCCAAGTTGTTGCCAAATGGCAGTTTCCAGTGACAATGTCAACAATATGCATTGTTTTTCGTTGCATAGGTATGCAGGTGCTGTTAGTAGCTGTTCCGGTCCTCATTAGATACATCATCGATGTCGATGTTGCCTATTTTGGTTGCACCGTACAAATATGCACATCCGAACCTGGGATGTATGTCATAACGAAGAGAATTAACGCAAAATCGCGTAGAGGCTTTTTTTTTCACTAACCTCGTAGAGGCCATGTTTTTCACTAACCTACGTAATTACCATAACGAATTACCGAATTTGGACATTTTTGCAACGCACAGCACCGAGTGAGGTGTAAATACCATATCTTTCATAGCATACATACTTAGGACCGAAGAACATAGTATGAAAATATTTTTGGATTTGAATGTTCAATCTCGAGTATGCCGAGCATTGAGATGCTAGGGAGAGAGAGGTACTTGGCAGTAGCTTTCGAGGGAAGGTAGAAACTGCTTATACCCATTTGAAGCTGCCTTAGGAAACAGTACTGTGCGTATGGTTTGTAGTCCAATTATGCAAGTAATTTTCAAAAAAAAAATCATGCCTTTTGATAAGCTATGGACTAACATGGATACCTAGTTAGTTTCTTCTAGGTTACTACTGGATTTTTTGTTTCTAGGAGGTCTGAGGTGATGCTGTCTGGTTTCAGGACAAGAGCCCTTTACCGGATGAGAAGACCACGTTCAAAAGCTGCATGTTCTGCGACGAGACCGTAAAGGACCTGGTGAACCTGCACCACGCGTTCCGCAGCGAGGAGGACCACCAACGACAAACGTTCCAGCGAGGACGGGGAAGAGGCAGAGGACGCGGTCGTGGCCGTGGTCGTGGAGGGGACAGGGGTAAAGGAAGGAGGTGATCCAGTGTGTGCGGTCGTTTGTTTGTTATGACCTCGCACTGGGAGCTGTTTTGCATTTTGATGTGTATGCATGGACAGGGTAAAATTCTGAATTTTTATTAGTTTAGTTATTCATCAACACCTATGCATTGTACACATAAGATCGGTTATGTCAACAATAATGTCAATCAACCAAATTTGCTTTACAAACATACAATCGCAGTGGAAGTACGTCCTAATTACATAAGTTCATTCTCACGAGAAGACTACCAGATATCAGATTGCACATGACGCGTTCGAAAGCACTACTCCTCCCTCACCTACTGTAGCCAGACAGGCTCTAGTGTTGATAAAATGAAAAAAGTTGCTCTACAGTTACTCGCTACGGTAGCTACGTTGCTTGCTACGGTAGGTGAGGTGTTTCGAGTTCGGACGCGGGTCCTACCGAGGTGGTAGGGCATGAAAGACAAGTGGGAGGAGACAAAGACGCAGCGAGGAGGAATGAAAAACGATTGAATCACATTTAGGGGACGCAGGCGCGGTACGTACCGTGTCCCTACGGCTACGGCACACACATACGTACGTGAAAGACGAGAGAGGAATAGAGTAAAGTGCACGGTAGCAACGCAGCGGATCTATGGCAGCAGCAGCCGTACGCACTCGGCAGTGGTAGAGGACAACTCGGGGTAGAAGGCAACGAATAAAGCACGATCATCAATCATTACATACAAGACAAAAATGAGGAGATAAGAGACTAAGGGCAGCGTGAATGGGCAGTAGGACAGTCACCACCAGGGGTACATAACGAGAAAGAACGCCGGGTAGCTCGCATTTCCACAATGGAAATGCGGGAGAGACGAGAGAGGGAGAATTGGAAAAGCCTACGCACTTTCGGGCAGCAGATGAAGTGCTGCCGAGTGATTTTTCAGCGCCAGCGGCTCGGCACCGTACGCCCACTGCAGGCGCGGCACCACCAGCGGCTCTGAAGGAGTGTGGATGACGCTCGGGTGATCCTGGATGGACAGCGCGATCGGAGCGGGTAGGTCTCGCACCGGGATCGCTTTTGGTTGAACTGCTGTGAAGGCACTCGATCGGTCTGTTGTGGAGGTCGGCGGGGTGCTCTTCTCCTCGAGGGGAGGCAGAGGTATCGTCGTGATCTAAAATTGAGAAAATCTGTCTAGGTACAACAGTTTTGAGAATATTTATGGCTTCTGCCACAATTTTATACGGGGAAAGTCACGTGTTTTTGTTCTAGTTTTACAGGCTACTGTCGGGAAAGCTTTTTGAGACTAACAAGAGAGGTACATCAGAATGACCCCGTTGATCGGGATAAAATCTATCTAGTTTAGAACTTTACCTAACAAGATGCTATAGTACTATACCATTTTGTCAGAGGAATACAAAAATGCAAAACAGCGAACATTGCTAGGATCCGAACCCTTCATTCTCTGCTTTGTAGGTCACACGCTACCCAGCTAGCGGCTATCATGTCAGAAAGCTGGGCCTGGATGCATCATTGAAATTACTCAGAGTAAATGTATCGATGCCCATTTGACAATGTGTAAATTTGGGGGCGTTAACACCTTTACCCTGGATAATTTCAATGATGCATGCGAACCCTGTTTGTTGAATTCCTATAGCTACCTGGCCAACGCTCTCAGAGACCGATGGTAACACCTTTATCCTGGGTAACACACCCAGGGTAAAGGCTTTGCCCCAAAAATGCTACACCTCCTGTACCACCTTGTTAAGCAAAGCTTCAAACCAGATAGGTTTTACTCAGATCTGCAGGGTTAGCCTCTTGGATTTCTCTTGAAAGTTGAGCACCTACTACTGCTAGATGCTGACATGGCTACGACATCTAAATTCGTTGCGACATCCGAAAAAATCCACGAATGCTTCGTTTTTCTTTACACAAGCATATTTTCAAAAACTAGACGTACATATTAGAAGGCATATGCATCTCTGTGTGTTTATGCGAAGCTATTCCTTTCTTGCAGAGGACACTTATTTTGGGTAATTCTTAGTTTCAGTTCAGTACCCTTTCTGTGATTCTACCCACCTGGAAGTTCATTCCCGGAGGCGGTGGCGGATTTGGAGCCAAACTACGGTAGAACTCCTCCCGCTTCGACGTGGACCAGTGAGCAGGCGGTGTACAGCTGGAGGCGGGACGCATATGCTTGTACGCGGGTGCGCCCGGCAGTACCTCCGCCGACATTCGCTTCAGACGCCGATGCCATGTGTCACGGTACTGCTCTTCCCATCGTCTGGTGTGCGCTTGCAGCACCTCCCTGGTCAACGGCACCGAGGCCATTGCTGTCGAGCTGAAAAAAAAGCTGAGATTGTCACTGATTCTTGGAGCTCTGTTTCTGGGGGGTGGGGTTGATTGTTGTGACACAGTCACTAACGGGTTGTTATGACGCGCTGGCTGGCCGATATTGCGCAAAGGACAACGATGGCCTTGTTGGGTGGGTGGCACCAGCGACAAACAATCCTTCGGGTCACACCAGCGCCACTACTGAATTAGTAGGGTGGGGCGAGGAACGGGTGAGGGGGAAGCGGTGATGGCAGAGGTAGTCGCATGCGGGGTAGTGGTCTTTCTAATCTATATTTTCAAACAAAATTGACCTGGTGACGCTACCCCCACCCAGAAAGACTTGGTGCTGGCGGGTAGGGTAGGGTAGGGTAACCCATCAGCATTTCCGAAATTTCTCATCACTGCCTTCAAAAAGTAGCACGAGTTTTTTTCTTTTGACTAGTTTGCATCGACTTTGAGAAAATTACGAAATTTTCGAAAATTTATTATCAAAGCCAGGAAAGGACGATAAAAATGGCACAGGAAAGTGAAATTTGCTCCTACTAATTCACGGAAGGTTAGAGTTCCTCTCATTCCCTACGTGGGATTACTGTAAGACCGGTTCATGGCTCTGGAATCGCCGCGGCGAAACGCGACATCTGTTGCGAAACAGTTGCGATTTCGAGATCGCCTGCACCTTGTAGGAGATGCCACAGGTCACCCACTCGCGGCCAAATAGGGTCAGACTATGCACAGCCAATGCTACTCACGCTGCTTCATCCTGGTCACACTTGTTGGGCGTGTCCGGTCGAGACTGTGACTTCAGCAGACGATGCACGTTCTCGAGACAGTTGATCTGGTTGTACGACAGCGGCAGATCGGGTAGTTCCTCCTTAACTGGCGCAGCACTGACTGATGTCGAGGGACACTGAAATAGTCATTCTATAGGTAAAAATTCGCCTGAGCATGTGGAACTGCCTGGTGCAGAATGCTTACCTTGATCTGCTGCTGATTACCCGTACTGTTCACTACCAGTGTTTCAACGAGTCGATCGATGTAGGTGCCAAGGTCCGCGGGCCGGCCATCTGCTCGTACTGCGGTCGAATCGTACATCAGCGCCCCAGCAGCGACTGCAGCAGAGTCGCCGTTGCTGGCAGCAGCAGAACCGCGACACGACGACGACGACGAGACGGGCTGAAATTCGCGGATATAACGAAGTGAGATCGCATCGCGGGGCGGGGGGATCGTAGCTGAAGGAGGAACTACTCTGCTAAGAGGGGGGGGGGGGGGTGGTGTGTACGCTGCTGGGGTGGCGCGAGTAGTGCACGGAAGTACGTAGTTGGTCGTGCTGACCAAACACACGAATCTACACCACATCAAACATATACGCGGAAGGGGCGGGGCGTCCGGCGGCGGCTACCGTGGGAATCTGCACCAGGTGCACCCGGTCACACACAGTTTTGCGAAGGTGTCGCCAGCCGGCGCTTGTGAATCACAGCCGGCGAGAGGGCGTTGAGAGCAGTGCGAGAGACGACGCTTTTTGGGTCAGAGATAATCCTATAAACTGTCGGTGAAAAACTGTGCACTTTGGCGTGAAGGAGCAAACAAGCGGCATGTGGTCAGCGGTCAGAGTTCCAAAGAACCACGTGTCAAGCCTGGCTGAGAAAAAAAAGCTTCCCAGAGCGGAACTTTTCTAGAAAATTTTCTGTTTTCGTGAGGGGGTTTCAACTAGAGGTGTAGAGGCACTGTCCAAAAGCAAGTACTCATAGCCATAGCAAACTAATTGCTAATTTGTAGACCTTTGGGGATTTCTATTATAATTTCATAGTTGTGCCCTGAAACATAGGACTGGAAGCCCTTTGCGTTGCCTTTGATTAATGTGATCGATCTACGGCTAATTACGATGCTCGGAAACTGCTGCACTATGTCCACGAACAAATTATAGTGCAATGTTGCACGAACAAGATATTTTCCTCGTGCGAATTGACTCTTTTTCTGGAGAAGGGCGGAACACTGATCAGAAAACTCATCCTTTTAATCAGGTCCTTGTAGACTACCCAGATGATAAAGGTTTAGTGACGATAAACGGTATCATACGTAGAATACAGTGGGTGGGACCTGGAAGCGTGTGCGGACTGATGTTGGCCTGAGGGCTGGCTGGCTGTCCAGCCGCCCGCGGGGCCAGGAGCACAATTTGGTCGCGGCGGGAGCCGCCGCGGAGGTCCGCGACGTGGCACTGCCCGTCAGTGGCTAGCACCGACCGCGGCTAGACCGCCCTAGGGGTGCAATGCACACGGCTTTGCCCCCGAGTACGCAGCGCACTACTAGCGCTACTAGTCCCCCGCCGATAAGCCGTGTTAGGTTACTTGTGGGTAGAAAATGCGACAGAATATGGAGAAAAGTCACAAAGTGCAGCGGCACTATTCATGCGAGCCGCTACCAGATGACACTGACTTAGTGGCGCTTCACGGCGACGCCGCGGCAAGGACGCAGAAGGAGAGAGTGCTGGACAACGAATAAAACCCTGAATGTGAACGAAGGTGATCCGGGCGCGGACGGTCGCGGGTGCCAGCATCGCTCGCTGGTATACGGGTCACCACCAGCGGTAGCGGGTACGGTCGCGGCGATTGGCACTAACACCACGCACCTCCTGACACGCGGGTCGTCTTGGATCTGGTTGGACACGGATGTGACCTATTAGGTGACATCCACAAAAGGCTTACGTCTGGATTTCCTTTGAAGAACTAGCGAAGTCCCTGCGAAATTTTGAACAACAGTAGCGAAATGCCATAGGGAAAAAATCACGTAGTAGTTCAATTTCTTTAGAGCATATCAGTTTATTTGTTTGAAAAGCATTTGCAACAGTTTTGAATTAGTTTCATCTTTGCCTGTTTTAACCAGGTCCATGGAAAACTCCGGTGAGGTTGTGATTTACCCTCTGTTGAAGTTACTCATCTCAGTCAGCGATAGCAAATAGTAGGAAGATATCCAATTTTGCTAAGAACCACCCCCTCCCTCCGCTACTGTGGATCAGCAGAAGGCTTAGAAGCTCCCCGGAAACGTACACTAATCCTGCCATGGGTGTTTTTCCCCCGTTTTGCGTGATCAGAAGACTTCAAAAAGAAATATGGAGCAGAATACAAACGCAGAAAACACCAAGAGATTCTTCTTTACGTGCGACTGTTTGTTTTCCTTTAAAAAAGGCAAACAAAAGCTGCTCTCGCAGTAGCGAGACGGTTTTTGCGGCTAAATGGCTACGCATCAAAGATCGTGTTGGGCTTTACAGCTAGAAACATTGAACTCTTTAATTAGGCTCGCTCATAGCGCACCATTTCTCGCCTCCTCCATTTACTCCTCTAATTTAATGTGCCCTCTCGCGATTCTTCTCATTATCAGTAAATTTAGTTTAGAGCTACCAAGTTTGGTTCCAAACCGGTCTCTGGACTTCCAGTACCCGTCAGAGGGCAGTTTGTTGTCGTCATGCTCGACTTGTGCGCTTAATTTCCGGGCCGCATGAGTGACGATCCTTCGAGCCCTCACAACTCGTCAGTCCGTATCAGGGCGCGTCAAGCGGGCGGCGGCTGCGGCCAGGCAGCGACATCATCGCCGCTGGCTGGTGCGACCGAACACCCGAAACAGCTGATAGTGACGAGGCGCCGGCTGGCACGCGTCCCTCCTGCACTTCCAGCCGGGCCGCGGCCGATCGTAGAACCCGCCTTGGAACAAGGTACCCCGCTGGGGACGCGCCGGATTGATGCGGCGCTCAGAGATCAGAGGAAATAGTAATGGGTGATGCTCACCTTGTTCATCAACGCTCTCAGCTCGTCTTCGAAGGTCTTCGCCATGGCAGGTGGAAGAACGTGAAGGGATTGGCCGTTGGCCGGGGAATCCAGAACGTTTGCATCTGAAATTTTATAGTATGAGATAAAAATCCTTTAGGGATCGAAGACCTGTAGTAATAAAACTGTTAATATTATGGGAAGGTATTATAGTGAAAAGAATACAATAAAACTCGTCAAAGATTGTGGTTCATTTGCCCTTTTCGTTCCTTTATCCACGTATGAGAAAATGAGCCCAAAAATTAGGTCTTCACGAGAACTAGGTAACTGCTACAGAAGACCATGCTTAGGTAAATTTATAGCAATACTGGTAATTTCAAATTGTTTATTTATTTACTTCTATGCGCTGTTCAAGGGAGATGCTATAAAATTTAATTCAGAAGAACACTAGAAACCTTCCTCGGGGTTCACGAATCTGTTCTCAATAAGGGGACGTTTTTTTGCGGTAGCTTCGAGCAAAAATCTAATCCCCAACCTCCAATAGGAGCATCCAGGATACGATGACGCGCAACGACCATGTCGATCTTCTTTGTCCATGGGTTCACATACGCGGACCATTCGGTGTCGGCCCGCAGCAGTGCACCATTGTAAGCCACGAAACGAAGTGACGTAACACTTTTCACGACTCGCCCTCTCGAATTGTGCACTGGAAGGGAAAATTCAAGGATTTGAATTCGTCTGATGCTTCCAATGGAACTCGAGGAACTCACAGTCGACGTGGGCCTGGCGAATCACATGCACATCCGGAGCATAGACGAAGGCTAGGATGGACCGGCCGATGAGGTCTGTTGGTAAATGGCCGAGATATGGGATCGATCTGAAACGAGGATGTTTATCGTAGCGAATGGATTCTAATACTAATCTAATCCTCTGTGATTCTGAGGTGTCCGAATGTGCCAGGGCACCGTGCGGCCACTTTGTATCATTACGGTCATTGACTGTCCGATAAGACACAGAGGAACCCGTTGTCGAGATGTTTAGAATCTAATGGACACGAAATCCCGGGAGAAATACGGCACACAGCCCACTAGCCCTAATTTGCATAATCACATATCGGACCGGACACGGGCCAGCGGCAGCAATGGTGCCAGCCAGAGTAATCGAGGAAGTTATGAAGAAGAAAAGGACTCACGTATAGTCGATGTGTGTCAGAGCACAGCTGGCTGCGTGTTTTGTAGTGAAGGTGAGGCTGTGGAACGGCGTGCTTGGCCCGTAGGCAGCCCTGAGGGCCAAGGCGGTGACGCGGGCCCGCTTGGACTCGAACTCGCACAGCAGCTCGCAAGCGTGGTTCGTCACTCCACTGAAATGTCTCGGATTATGCGGTACGATCCGGAACCGCTGCACGATCCGATCGTCCCTCCTTATGCGGATCGTCGACTGGATCGACAAGGTGACTGCGGGCGATCTTTCGTCGTGAGTGGTGGTGTCATGCTGTGGACTGCTGCGGACGCGGCGCCGCGGACCGACTACGACGTTTCATTAGGAGGCGCGGCGACTCGTACCACTAGGTGACCACCTGTGTCGTGCACTACCCGCGGGGCCAGAAATCCACTCTTGAACCCTGAGGCTGCTCGCTCAGCTCAGCACGCGCGGTACAGTACCCGCAGCAGCTACCGTATTCGCGCGTGGTGGTACGGTAACACACCCGGTTTTATACACTCAGCGGCCCATAAAAAAGAAGGAAGTCGTTGAGGTTTTTGTGTGTGCGTACGCGTACGCCCCGAACTCCGCTTTGTTCCCTCAAATGACCGCGATCGCCCCTCTGCGCCTCCGCCGCGGCCATACTCTCTCGGCGCGTCTGCAGTCTCGACCGCCGGCCGCTCTCTCGCTTCGTTACCACCCCTCGGCTCTCCGCTCGGCTCATGCTCTCGCGCCGTTCCCACGTTCTCTGCCCCCTCTCTCGCGTAATCCGAGCGACTCACAGCACTTCACTCGCACGGACTTCGTACTATTGCCAGCTCGCGCGTACGCGAGAGCACCCAGAGCACGTTATTAAGGCCCGCGATTAAAGGCTCGCGCCGCAACTAACGCAACAACGCAACGCAGTGCGCGTAAACAGGACACGTACCAGTTGATTCGAGCGAAAATTCGTTGTCGTATTGAGGTGGCGGCGGCTGAAAGAAGGATGGACTGGCCTTTTCCTAGAAGACATGAGAAGAAGCGGTTGCCAGGCTGCAGCATCTGAACATTGGGTAACTCAGTCAGGGTAATGGTACAGTACTGAGCAGAACAAGAAGTGTTGTTGAAGGAATAATTTCTAATTCTAATCGAGAAGCCTCATTCACGGATACTGTTCTCGTTTTTTCTTCGGTCCTCCTACATGGTTTTCTAATAGAGTGGACGGCCTCGCTCTTGGATTAGAAGAATGGATGGATGCAGACTCAGATTTTCAATATTTTAGAGTGTGAGTAAAGACTTTCAATATTTTAGAGTGTGAGTAAACCCATAATCTGCACAGATTTAGAGCATTAAGTTCAGCAAGCGATTTCTGAACTATAAAGTATTCAAAAAAGTATGTAGGATAGGGAAAGATGGCGACATGTTTGTTTCGCATAGATCTCCTGTCTTTTTCAAAGGATCTTACATAAAACTAAAGCATAAAACTGCTTCAGGGACCAGGAAAACCTTTGAAGAACATTTTCCTTTATTTTATTGAATTGGGTCTCTTCGGTCTTTTGATCCATGGCTCACGGTGGCTTTATGGCTCATCTGTGAGTAAAATGAGATGAATGTATCAATTTATGGGATTTTGTAAGCAGCTTTAGGAGGTTCTACCAAGCCGACTTCACAAACATATGCTGAATGGATGTTAGCTCCACAGTCCTTTATGGATTTAAGCCTAGGAGGGGAAAATTCATTAAAAAATGACAGAAAAATAAGAATTCAAAAATAGGCAAGCAAAAAATTTTGGGATTGCACGTTTTCACTAATGAAAAGGTTCCATATGGAAAAACAATGCATTATTCAGTACAGTACATAGTATGCGAGTACAGCTCCTACCTCCCACCTACTGTAATTTTACACAAATAACCCATTTTCTCTGTCGTGGTTCACAAACGGGGATTATTTCGGATGCTGATCACGGATTCCATATTGTTCCTGATTTTTGTATGGTTATGGTGGGTGAAAGGTAGTGATCGCGCCTGTTACTGTACCTATTTAAGACCGAATAGAAACCAAATAATTTAATTAATTCAGCTAATAATCCAGGGGACGGCTTCCAAAGTCGAATACTATAGGAAGAAAAAGTCCTACAATCCCACTATTCTTTTAAAGCTGCATGTATTCCGTTTCAAAAACGACGATAGTTGAGTATTCGTGTCTATGATCTGCATTCCTCACTCGCCTCTCCGAATACGGCACTATTTCTCGTGTTCTCTCTTTCTCTAATATCTTCCCAGCTATGCTCCATAGTGGAATACACTATAGCTCTCTCTCTCTTTCAAACTTTTGAAATTTCGAAAGCGAATATTCGAATTCGAATATATCTAATACATTATTCGGTCCTAGTTGCAGCATCTACTACATACTACATACACTAAAGTATACATTCAGAGCTCGTTCTGAAGAGAGGAGCATTATTTCAGTATTTTAGTATCTCCGTGTCATCCCCCTCGCGACACTATCCCGAAGATCGCGCGCGCCGCACGTTCTTGGCACCGTAGCAGCCTGTTCGTTCGCACTAGGCAGCGCGTGGTACGACTGTAGGGAGACGTAGCTTTTGCTGGAGCGGTTTTTGTGCTTCCATGAGGTTTCGCGCGAATCAGGTTCCACACACACATACACTCTGACTCAGAATAGACAGCAATTACGACGGAAGCGACACGACGACGGCGACGCACCGTAGCCTGTCCAAAACATTTCAATTCTGTGCGTCTACGGCAGACATCCGCCTTATTTATTGGTCAGGACGGCTGGCTGGAGTTGTAGCCAGGGCAGGAGGCAGGCAGGGTGTAGTACGATTGTTTTGGTAAATTCATGGTGTGTTATTGATGACCGTAGTGACTGGTTATTGAAGACGTTGGAAGGTGTATCGCTTAGAGAGAAACATCATGATTAAAGACTGTTTGTGAGCAGTGTAATGAACGTAAAAAGAAAAAAAAACATCTCGGTAAGAAAAGAAACCAAGCAAAAAAAAGCCTCACCTCAGCAGAAATGCTGTCCGATATCACCCTCGAATCCAGAATTTTACCCTCGGGTAACGTGACAACGACAGTGAATAAGTGACGGCTCTCTGCGGTGTCCTCATCCTGCTCAGCGGAGTCGGACCAAGTGTGCGGCGGTGAGAGTGAGGAACCTTCCACACGAGAGGCCCGTCGTACCTGAAAAGCGCTGCGCATGAGGAGGCGATTCGGAGTCGTATGAACTCGAATTTGCTCGGCTATTTGTCATTTGGATGTCATTACGTGGTCACGTTACAAAGGTCACGTTTTTGGCGTTCTGTTCAGCTACGTTTGTCCTCCACAAATGTCAATGAGCGAAAATTCTCATCAAGGTTATCATCATGTGGCGGCGATCATAAACAACTGTCTTCATCGAAGCACAGAACGAACGCTGTGTTAACCAGTTCATAGAAGAAAGGTAGAGCCAGCTGAAAGTGAAATTTCTACTGAACTATAGGTAGTACTTACTAATTGAATATTGTTTCCTAAGTTCGTAGGCGTAGACGTCTCTGATTGCTGCGGCTGATCTGGAGCCGAGGATGTCATCGGCAGCGGCGACTGAAAGTTGCACTCTCAGGACTGGCGACTGGTTCACTTACAAGGACATCTCTTCCACGTGGAAATAGCCGTTTTCCGAGACATTATAGGAAGTTGAGGATATGACAGCAAGAATGAACGAAAATAAATATAAAACACATTTAAACGCAATAAAAAGAAGTAGGTTTTGCCATTAGGAATATGAGAATTAAACTAGAGCATGTAATTTCTTTTTTTTTTGATTTATCACATATCCGCGCTGGGAAATAATCAACCAAAGAATACAAGGTAACAGCAGAGTAGTGAAGATCACTAGGTCTCCCTGACGGTCCCATGGACAAAATCGTGAACGATCCCGCGAATGTTCAAAGCGCTCATCTAACGTAGATGAGTTTCTCGAGCAAAATGTCATATTTCCGCTAGACTTTATCACCTTTTCATGATTTACTTGCCACTGGTGACGAGGACAAGGACCTTGAAGAAAGTATACCCATATTTGACAGAAAATGCGTGCACTCTAGAAAGACTAACGGGTCACGACCTTCTCAGGAACTCAGGAAGTCCATGAATTACTCCACAGAATGGAGGATGGGGTTCCTTAATAAGATTGGTGTAGCCCATCCCCTCCATCCATTTCCCTGCACCATTGGGCTAAATTCTTCGAAAAACTTCATGAAGTTTCCCTTGAGAAACCTGTCCAGCCTTTTCTGGGTGGTTTACCACTTTTCCGGGAACGTTCACGAATCCCACACAGGGTGCTCGTGAAAGCGCATGATTTCGGTGAAGTTAAACATTTCAGTAAAATGAACACGATGAACAACACCTGGATCTGATGTGGGACGCTATGGGACTCACGAAGACCTAGGACAAAACACAAGCACTTGGGTTTAGGCAAAAACAGCGACCAGAGTGAGCAGAGCAAAGGAGCACCTCACGTAACGGCTCACCTCAATATGTTTGAACGAGATGTATAAGAACAAAACACAAACATTTACACTTGAGCGTGCATAAGTTTGATTAAATTCCGTTGTTAAATAGGTAAAGTTAGCCTATCCGTACCTCACCGTACCTATGGTGCACTTGTTTACTGCCCAAACATAAGCAAAATATCGTAAACAAGACCTCAGTTCATGAAATTGCTGGACAATTCGATATGTTCGTGTAATGAACAGGACAAAAACCCGAATTAGGGCGGAGTTTTCCTAAAATAGAGGTGGGGCAGGCTGACCAAACAAGCGTACAAGCATGCGCGATTGTTGCGAATGCTGGGAGGATGCTGGTGAAATTCTGGATGAATGCGCAGTACGAGTGCTCGTGGATCGGGTACTCCAGCTGCTGCTTTGACTAGACAAATACTGAAGACATCGGCTGGTTCCGTTCAGGCCGGACATCCAAACTTCACCGGCAAGGTGTCGGTAGAGGAAGATTGGTAGGCATTCACAAGTACATAGCGAGCTCCTAATGACTGTCCCACATGTGAGGGTATTAATGGACATGCCTGGGAAGATTCTGGACTCACCGGTCGTCCTAAATGGGGTAGCGTTGAGGATCTAAAATTTGAATGCAGAGTACCATGAAGTTTTTCAACAGTGATCTTACTTCTGGGCATGGGTGCATCATTGGGATTACCGGAGGTAAACGTTTTGGTGACCCTGTTAACGGTAGGTAAATTTGTGCAGTGTCCACTGGATAATCTCAGTGATGCATATGGACCAAGGGTAGAGAATTGCCTGTAGGGTACGGATTTAAATCAGCTATTTGCTCAGGAATCTGCTCCCAAAGCAAGCTTGACCCCCCTAATAGAAAGAGATTCTTGGGAAGATGTGTTCAAATATAGTTGCGATATGTTAAACTTTTGCATGCATTGAGTGGTAGGACGGTTAGGTAAGCGGGTACCCGGGGCCGTTCCGAGGAAACCCATGAATCCCGCTATAGGAGCATTACCTGAGTCTGAAGACAATTTATGAGACTTTTTATATTTTATTCTATTCTATTCTAGACTATTCATTGCGCTACTTGAGGAGAACGTCACATGGCGAGTCACGTTATTTAAAACATAGGAATTCAGAGAAATAAAAGGAAAAGCAGGCTTCCTTTTCACAGGCTTTTAAAGTAGCAACAAGGACAAAAGCATAACTAGGACTATGAACATGAATATGTACGACATTATTGCATCTTCTGTTTTTGCTAGAGAGCTAAAATCTTTCTCTAAATGAGCTGAGCTGTTGTCTAGAAACTGTTCGAGGCGAAGAAAAATTGTACGAATGGGAAAGACGACGAGGTGATCAGAGATTTTGCGCAACGAACAGACAACTGTTCGTTTGGTGGCTGAAAGGTGCGTTGACGGATGTCGTTTCCAAATGAAGGTCTCTCTTAATCTCGACTGACTCTGGATAAGATTTACTGTAGGAAGTATACGTCTCAGTATAAATAAAGAACAAGATTTGCTCAATTGAACAATTAGTCGTAAAGAGAAAGGTATAATTCTTAAGAGGAGAGGGAATGAAAAATAACCTCAACGTATGAGTAAAATCTGAGACAAGTAGTGACAACAAGAAGAAAGCTATAGAACCAACATTTCATAGTGCCAGCTTCATGATAGAGAGAGAGTTTTCAAAGACAGGTGTGGCTGCATGAGCGTTTTTTACCCAAAGAATAGGTCACGAAGTGGTTATCAGAGAGGTCGCCGCTGTCAGTGATGAATGTGCTTCTGTGGGCTGAACCCCCACCGACCGACCCGTGAATACGTGACAGCGGTGTGTGGAACTCGTATGTGTGGAACCCTTGTGATCAGCATACACACAGGAGGCGATGCTGGCCGGACATGCGAGTCGACTGACCAACCAGCTGGAGAGAGCATGCCGCTCGTGCAGGTTGCGCAAAGCTCGTGCGAAGATCGTGCGAACGAGGAGGGTCCGACGCGGCGGGGACGAGGCAGCACGGACGACGGGGAGCGCCGCGAACACGGTCCACGAGAGAGCGCCCGCGGCGCGGAGGGCGGCAGAGCGCGGGCCGCAGACAGCACGCTGCGGGCGGAGGGCCGCGGCGAGCGAGTGGTGCCTAGCACGGGTGTCGCGTGGGTCAGTGTACGGGGTTTCGAATAGGGCGGTCCGGGTGGTACGCGAAGGGAGCCGCGACGTTCTCTCCTCGCTGCGCTAAGTACCGAATCCGTCTCGCTGCTACCCGCACCACACCTCGTCGCGTCCACCCCGTACACATGCGGTCTGCGGTCGAGTGCACGATGCAAGCATGTTCGGAGCTCGAATAGAGGATGTGAGATCCGCGCCACTGATAGGCGCTGAGGACAACCAGAAAGCCAAGTCCGTTCAGGCGCTCAAGGGATACGAGGACGTTGGGAAACGTTCCATGCACGTTCTTTGTGGTTCGCTTCGTTGACGTTAGGTAACCAGGAGGGAGTCAGAGCCGAGTTCAGCTTGTCCTTTGGCTAATCAACCTACAGGAAAGGAAGAGTAGCTTACTTTGTAGACAGCACAGATTGCATAAGGTTCCCAGAGATATGGCTCTTTCCACTTCAGGAGGGGTGATTGTAGCGAGTCTGTATGTATAGGAACAAGCGGGAAACAGATACGCAACTAGATGACACAAATATTAGACTTATTACTTTATTATATAGAGATATAGTCGTTTTTGGGGACAGACTACACATTTCAAGACGACTTTAGGAAGTCTTTATTTCCAACAAGCATACGAGTGCTTGTTCATAGCTAGTCGACATTACTCAGCAGTGTTCCAAGGGATTTATATTGACCCTATTAACGGCAAGTTTTCCCCCGACATGTTTTTGTGAGCTGAGAGCTCCTGATAGAATCCCATCGTGTTCTTTCCAGAGACAACAATTTCTCTCAAAGTGATTTCTGGTGTTTTTGCTCTTTTTTCTGCTGTTTTGCTCTTTTCTAGATAATGCTTTTTTGTAATTAGTCAAATAAATTGCAACTGGCCAACAAATAGGCGCAGAACAAACTAGAAAACTGAGCAATAACGTAGCTCACAGGCACCTCGATCAGCAGCACGAGAGAGCAGGATTGCCCTTGAGGTCGCCGTAAAAGTTGACCGATTCAGAGTGACGAGGAGAGTTGCTTCACCTTACAGAGCTAAGCATAACAACTATTTTCCTGTTTTTGGTTTGATAAATTGTGGGGAAAGAAAGTCCGGCTCGGTGACGCCCTTAGTTTTCATCAATATATTCAAGAGATTAATTAATAAGTAGATTTCTGTATGCTTTACTTGGGGTTACTCGATTGAGATGTGTCATGTCATTGTCCTTTTCATGTCTACCTTAAGTAGCGTAATAAATAAAATAATAATAAAGAGATTCTCTAAATTTGCTTCAATTCAGTCGCCGGATCTGTCAAAAATAACACACGTTAATTGGATATCAATCTCTTCGCTTCCATGGACAAAACCGAACGGAAATCAAATAATTTTATTTGTTTGATTTCTGATGTAAGAATCGACGTCAGAATTGCAGTACTGAGTAAAAGCTAGGATCTAGAGTCCTTCGCATCTTTTCTTCAGAGCAATGTACGAAGTTCATGTTAATCTGTTCTTTTCCGAACATACGAATTCATTAGTCATCCAAAATCAAGTACTCGGCTAGAGTACATACACATAACAGGTTATTCACTACTAGGAAATGGATTTACACTATTTCGTTAGAGAATTTCATTACACGGAGTTATTCCCAATTGAGTGTTGTGGAGGGAAAGTATTCAAGCGAACTATATGTACATAGTTCCTAGAAGCAACGCGGCTTTATGGATTTAACTACGTAGCTATCAGTTCTCAAAATACCACACTTAATACAGATACTTAATCTGTATAAGGTAATGAAGACGTCAAACTAAAACTGCTCAAAATCTGTCAGAAATCCACAAGTCTTTTTTAAAGACAGCACCCACGGAAACTTTCGCTCCTCAGATTTTCACACTTCCTGGTACTTTAGAGCAAGCCGATTGGTAATTACAACAACAGAAACCTACTGCGTTCAGAGCAGTAACTGGTACTTCTTTGTGCTGGCGTCAAATCCGGACGAGTTTTCCTTCGATTGTCAATCTTTATGAGTTCTTTTGGTGATTTTTTTGTGCTTTTTACTGCTTTTGTTGGCTGGAATGCATTCTCATCTGCACTCTACAGAATTTGAAGTTCTTTGGCAACAGTTCGTATTCATTCTCGTTGAAATTTCAATTTCCTCCAAATTCTCCTCCATTAGGAAAATTCATGACCTTTTGATTTCTTAGTGAAGTATTTGCTAAGTGCCACACAATTTCTAGTGTTTATTTATCTTGATGAGGTATTAGAAAGCTGCAGTTTAGAACAAAAAACTATAGGCGCGAATATCCAAGCGGTAAGAAAAGACATTATCGATCTTTTGATATCGTTCCCCATCCCCTGGCTCATGCAACTCGATCACACCTGCTGCACCTAACCTAGCCATAAGCTTCTAAAACCTGTATTTCTGGTGCTATCGGAAAGTTTCGACTTTATGAAAGTGTTCAGTGGCACCTTCGATACCTTCGTAATACGCTGAGGTTTTTAAGTCGAAAATTTCCGTGGGTGCTGCCTTTAAAATTGCATGATAATATACAGAAGTTTGGATCCGCCACTATAATTTGACTGGGGTAAAGTCAAATGACTGAATTTATTCTATGAATAATTTGAAAACAGCCTCAACCGTTTGATTATCCGAGAAAGGCCTCACAGCCTTTCCAGTCTCTTCTTCAGAGCAGTATTTCTCTTTTATTCAAACATTCGACTCGTCCGCAATCGAATGTTCGAGTTTTCTCAGTATAATTAATGTACGAATGAAAATTCGAATACATCTAGTATGTCGTTATCCCTTAGTTATAGCTTCTGCGATTTTTTCATCAATAAAGGCAACTTGGGAACCGTAAACGAGGCTGAGTTCAGTGACGGTATCAACAGGGCTTTACTTACGTAGCTACTATGTGGGCTCACCGCCCAGAACAGGTGTATTCGCTCGACCGTGCGAACTTCCCACCGAGAGTCCACCACATATTATTTTTAGCGCTACGGGGGTTGTGAATCGTGCCTATGTGAATGTCGTGTGTGGAGAGAATAAACAGAGCGTCGGAGCCGAGGCGAGCGGGCCCCGTAGGTCCACATTTCGACTCGTTCAAAAGAGAGGAGCTTCTAATGGCCCAGTCACGCCTTCGAATATATCATTTTACAGGCTATGATCATTGCGGAGCACGTGCTTGAGCGTCGGCTCTCCTTAACCCGTCTCCATATCCAGCAGAAACCAAAAAGTTCGCAGTTCTCAGTGAGGGAGAGGGGGGAGGGTACTGTTGGATACCCAGCTTTTTTTTGACGATTTGCACTTCTTTTCTCAGTGTTTAAATCGGTGCAGAAAAACGGCGGTGGGCTGGAAATGGCAGTTCGTGTGCGGAGCGTTTTTTCACAGGAGGCCAGCGATTTTTTCGCCTGATGGTACCACCTATCGCCTCGCCGGAGGAGGCGGTTTTTGTGCGCTCGTGCCTGGCCCAGCGTCCCTTTTTCAGCGCGATTTCGCGAGCCGAAAAAAAAACGCCACCACCAGCAGCGGCCTTCACTCCACGACATGTCGCAAACGACTATTCGGGTCAGTCGAAATCATCGAAAAAACACAAATTTATGACCATTGTCTCCAAAAAACATCGTCGAAAAACCAAACCAACCGCGTAAAAAAGCGGCACCGCGAAGACGACGCACCGAAGATTGTTCTGTGCTGTTCCGTGTCAGTGTGTGTGAAGGAGGAGGCCGCAAAAAATAGCGCAGCTCTGGTTTTGGTTCAGTTTTTTCGTGGATGTGAATAATCCGGCAGAGTCAACAGACATCGGCAAATAATTCAACAAATCACACATTAGACAGACAACTGGCCATAAAGGTCAGCAGTCTACATCATTAAAGTCGGCGTCGTTTCGTCCGCGAACGTAAACCACTGATCAGTTTCTTGTAGAGATACTAGATTGAATGGGTTCTTAACGATGAAAAAACCAGAAAATAGGTCTGCCTTGATGACATAGACGAACAGTCTGTGCGTTGGTCCACCTTTAGGACCAGGTTTTCATTCGATCCTTTTCATCCTTCTGGAAGCTTGAAAGGGTGCAAATTTTCAGGACTAAAGTACTTCCTCTGCATTCGAAAATCACAATAATCTTACGAACTTCTCTCTTAGTTGAACGAAGGTTAGAGCTTTGTTTCGCTTCTTTAACTGTGGCAAACATAAGCAATTGACGTCCGAGCTTCCATAGAGATTAGGTCCTTTCCTTTTGGTATAGATCAACATCTCACCTTTTTCTCTAGCCGCTGTTATCTTAATACGCCATTTCCACAACATTAGCAAACCACTGAAAAACTTACTTCTTACTAAGAAAGGATAGTTGGTCGATGGAGCCAATTTTAATGCGATCATTACCACCAAATACAGTTTGCAACACTGATCTTGGTTCCGTTGTTCAAATTTCTTGAGGGATCTCTACAGTGAATTACACCTTTTCCTCTTAAAGTGCTCGTTTACGAACTCTAGGCCATGCTCATTAGCTGTTTTAGTGATGCTATTCCACTGAGATTTTTTATTTTTTCGACAGAATAAGAGCTTTGCTAGTGAGCTGCTAATGCATTGCGTTACCCCGAGTTATGCTCTCATGTAAAGACCGTACTTCAGCTCAGTTCAAGAAAATACATGTGTGACTAAATTTGGACAATTGCTTCAAGTTCAGCGTTGAAAGCTGCATATAACAGTGGACATGGCATTACGAATGGTCACTTCAGCTTTCACCCTTCGTTGTTGACTGGAACCTGTAAAATTGCTTTGAGTTCTGAATAATTGGTAAGTATGTACAACTTTGAAAACTACAGAAAAGTGGTGGGTTTTTTGTCATGTGTAACACTGGTACCAATTTTTAGCATCTTTCGTAAGGCTGGAAGCACCGTATCGGATTGCCCACTAATAATAGACTTATAGGCTTTCATGAATTGCTTCTCAACAAAAGAAGAATAGGAAACAAGAAAGTAAGAAATTTAAGGGGGCAATAGTTAGGGCGTGCTCTTCCCTGTTGATCCAAACTCGTTTACACAAGGGTCCGTGCTTACAGAAAAAAAAAACAAGAGTTAAAAAACGAGGGAAAGTACGAACCTCGGAAAAAGGCAGGATTCGGTTCTGAAGAAATACTATAGCATGCTATGCAAGAGAACACTGTTCATGTAATTTCTATTGCGCAACAACTCCAACATCACAAAAACTCCAGTGCAATGAATGGGATGCGTAGTTTTCCATTTCATTTTCTAGTGCTGATTACGAGTTCACTTGTTCATTCAATCGTTCACTTATCCATTTATTCATTCGATCGCATGTTCATTTAGTTGCTTGTTTATTTATTCATTCAATTTTTAACTTATAGAATTGCTTATCAGTTGATTAGTATATTACCTGTTCATTTATTTCCACTTTCCACCTAAAGATGCTCAAACCAAGATTAGAACATCATCGATCCAACATCATGAACCATGAATCCGGTGAACGCGTTCCGTAGAAGCTGTGACGTGAGACAACTGCTGGAACCGTCGGGTGACCATCTTCGTTGTCCTACGTAATCTTCTCGGTAATTCAGCGGACACATCCATTGAAATCCATCCTGTATTCCAGAAATTGAACTTGTTTCATGTGTTGAGTGCTGCTGTCCAATGAAACTCACTTTTAGTCGACGTTTAACCGTGGTCTTCATCTTGTCGGAACTGAGCCAACGAGCTTATTCCTAACCCTTCCGGCTGGGAAACTGGAATCGGTCCAATATGTAGGATTGTTGGAAATGACAAATGAATGGCAGGTGTGGTGCTGTTGCAGCCTTATGTTTATGGTCCAGGAAAGAATCATCTTCCATTTCGAGGTTTTCGGCGGAGCTCGGCTGTGCTCCTGACCTAGATTTCGCCCTTATTTTATTTATTTCCTCACTTTAATTGCTTACTTGATTGTTTGCATATTTGTTTTCATATTTTATTTGTCTGCTTACATTCTTATTTATTCCCTAATTTTTTCATCTATATATTTGTATTTACTCGCTTGTTTATCCGTCTGTTTAATGAGCTTTTTATTTGTATTATGGTGCTGTCCCAAAGTCTCATTTCATAATATTTTGTTCAGCACTGGATGAGAGCTTCTTTATTTTCTTTTGCTTGATAAGCTTTCGGCGCGTAGCGCCTTCTTCAGATCTTAACAAAAAGCAAGTTACATACAACACATAACGACAACTAATTGACAACTGTTCGCACCCACCGAGCGTGTTACCAGAAGGAATACAATAAATTCGTTTTGGGACTACAATGGGTATTTATATGGTGTTTCGTGATACTGTAATCTCCACTGGTCGATATATTGCTACTCCATCTGCTTTTCGTAATCGATCAAGCTATATATTTTAGAGCCTCCACGAGTTCTTCCCTACTATTGATTTCGGGTTTGCACCGTTTAATTTCTTTGGCCTCCATGATTTTCCTCTCGAGGAGCTTCTCGAGGTTTCGATGCAACACTCTGACCTCAAAGTCGAGCAGATTCTCGTGTGTGCATCGTCGTTCAGTGCTTAGAGAAACTGTTGCTAGGGTACGATTGTGGGTAGCATAGCTGCATGCATATGTCACAGCTTTTTATTTGTTGTATTTGCATACTTTCAAGATTCTCAACAACATGATCAGAACAATCAAACACAAAGAAGGGAACGATCTTAAAGATTTCTCCCTAATTCACATATTTTCCAGTGTTTATGTAAATTGAAATTGATTAAAAGGGCAAATGTTACACTTGTAGTGAATAGTCACCTCTTCATTCCTTTGACGTCGTGACAATTCTACGTCCTATTCAATAGATGCAATGGTCCCAATCTCCCAGTTACGAAAATCCGCTAAATTTTGCGTTATTTGTTTATTTGTTTGCTTCTTCTACGTACGTCTTTGAGCTTCCCTTCGTTGTCCATTCGGAAAACCCTCGAATTCTGAGGTAGAACTATGAAAGTTTACTTGTATAGTATTTACTAGTACAGTTTACTAGTACAGTACTTATATTTGCAAAACGCTAAAAGCAATCGTTTGTTGGGAACTTATTCCTGTATCCATAGAGGGTTCACTCTTTGAGATTCGCTTTGATTTCATATGTGTTCAACATGAAGATGTCACCACTTCCTGCGGGGAGCCACGCGTTTTTTATCAATGGACATTTTTCTTCTCCGCACACTGTACGTACTTCACGACGTCATTAATTACGGTTGGTTTTCAAACGAACAGAGGGCGGGATTTCGTGAAGAGCACGGCGGAGAGACCGCTAAGCATTTGAATTTTCACGGCGATTATTCCAGGAGGGAACGCGCCTTCCGCAAATCTTCCCAGGTTTTTTTTTCACGCCAGCAAGCACAAAGGGACCGTCTTGAGACTTCGCCGCTGCTCAGTCCACGCGATGTTTTGCTCGCATTATTGCGGAAGCAGCCAATCGTGGAGTGGCATTATGGCTCCTAAAAAAGCAATCGAGGAGTGACTGGTGCTCGCGACAGAGTACCCGCGGCGGACGACACCTGCGTAAAGTACACAAAAAATGCGTACGGTAGTTGCAGCTGTTCGAAAGTACGAATTCCCGCACTGGCTCCAAACGAACCGAAATGATGTGTGGGGAGGCCAAATGAGACACTACCTGCCGTCATTCCACGTGGTGCGATCTTTCGAAGAAGGATTTGCACTGAAATTGGAAGGAGGACTTCATTCAGCAAATTTCCTGCTTTTCATTGAAAATTTTAGTTACCATGTTTATCTTCGAGAATTTTCTTCTTGGGTGAGAGACAACAGACTGTTTAAGTCGTTCACAATACCAAGATTTCTGCCACATTGTTCGACCTCTTTTCAAAGAAGAGACTGGCTTCTACTATCTGAAGCAAAAAGACCAGAAAATTTTTTTGTTAGATAAACTTCAGAGAAATTGGTTCTACTTACAATCACAGAATGTCAGAGAGAAGATTCACTTCCCCTCGTGGGGTTGCGATATTTCCGACATCTTTGTTGTTTGTCGCAGAAACAAAAAAAAGGCAACGGATTTTGAAAACACAAAGAAAAAAAGAAATTCATTATAAGACTTGTTTAACAGTTCTCAATGAACGTTTGGATCGCAATCAAGAGGCAGTTATTGATAAAGCTCGAGCTCTCGAGGATTCGGTGAGCAGTACGGGTTCATTCCAGGTGGCTGCACCAATAGCGGGGCTAGGAGTCATGAACGCTTAACCGAGCAAAACCAAGTGAGCATACTGACTTTCACATCCTGCGTCTGTTACCATTACGTGTTCTATAGGCTTAGGTTTACGCTGACGTTGGTTGACGTGGCTAATATTTCACGAGTTCCAGCTCAGTCTGACTGATTCTTACATATAAGACAGTGCCTAGTACATTTTTGTGTCGACATATTCTAAACCTCTGATTTCACCTTGTGACTTTGTCAATAACTGACATTTCTTGAAACAGTGCTATTACATATAAAATAGTCCGAAAAAAGGAGAGCTGATCCACGTGACTTTCAACACTTCTTCGAATTTTTCCGAGTATCCGCTCTTCCCAGATACCTAGGTACGTATTAGGTTAGGGAATAACTTCTTGCAGTTTTTCATGGGCGTAGAAACTACTACCAATCACACTAAATGCCTTGCATAGCTCGTGCCCACTTCTACCAATGCTGCCAGAGACAGGGCAGCTCGTCAGCTCCATGTCTCCGAAAAATTGCTTTCTTTGAGACGACTCAAATTGCAAACTCAGCTCTTTAATGAAGTGAAATGAATAGGGAACTGAACAAAATAAGCTGTGTGCGACTGCACTAGACCCGTAGAGTCGGTAGTAGTGAAGATCCCCTACATTGGAGGTTTTTGCCAGTCATTTTGGTGAGATTTTCGCGGAGAAATCGAGTATATCCAATGTGGACGATCAACTCATTTCGAGCATCTTGGGGTTTTGTACAGAATGAGTTAACATTTCCAATATAACAAATCCCCTTACTTTCCGCTCGAATCATCCATACTTTGCATTTAAAATTATCAAAAATCGTATAAGAAATGGAAATAAAAAACATAAACATTCAACACATAGTTTGATCCATGAAACTTCGTACTTAAAAGAAGATTTTAAGGAAAAGTTTCTGACATTCATAAATGAAATCGATAATTTCCATGTTTTAAAAAAGTACCTATATTCGTTAAGTAAATGCGAAATTAATAAAATTATTCAGTATACATTCGATCATAATTTCCTATTAAGTGTACCTGAAAAACAAAAACTCTTCTTGTTGAGTTTATTATGTAAATTTCATTTCCATTATAACGATAAAAAACAAATAAACTCCACTAAACAATTCTGTAATCTCCCTACTTTTTACATACACAACATTCTTGATCATTTGAACATTAATAAAATAGTAAATAGTCAGTTAGTTAAAACAACTATTGTTAATCATTCAAAACAAACATACATTCCCTTTAGAGTAGTGTATAATTACAATCCCCCACTATCAAAAAAATTCTTTAATTATAACCACACTTCAAAAAACCTTCAAGATACAAAAGTTAAACAAATACTTAACTCAAGATGTATGTGTGAGGATAGAATATATGAACGTTATATTAATCCTTATCACAAACATATAATTACAGGAAACGCAAATGTTTTAAACAACTATAGAATGGAACAATTCATTAACAAAGGAACAAAATTTCGACCTACGCTACGTATAAATAAACGTACTTTACATCAGTGGATATATTCCACCGTTCTTAAATATTTGGAGATAATAAAATCTCGATACAAATTAAAGAATGAACAAATGTCATTTATTGGTACTCATCTAAGAAATAAACTTCAATCTAAACTAAAACCACGACTATATTCTGTTTCACAATCACATAATGATATCCTCACTCAAAAAGATTATAATTTGATCCGAAAATTACAACAAAAATTAATATTCTGCCCACTAGACAAAGCTAATGGTAACTATGGAATTATTTGTAAAAAATATTACATTCAAAAAATCATGGAAGAAATGGGTGTTCAGTGCAATAATAATCAATTTATACCTACTAATTCTAATAATACATATGAATATTATCAAAAAGAATCTCTAGATCAAATCATAGTAAGACATAATAAATTTATATCAAACCACCAACTAAAACCAATTGAAAAATCTCAAGTACCCATTATTTATGCAATACCTAAATTACATAAAATTCCAGCTAAATTTCGATTTATTACAGGCGCTTATAATAGTACAGTTAAACCAGTTGCACTGGAACTCACTAAAATCTTTACCTTTGTTAGAAATCATTTCAAAAATTACATACAGTCCATTAGGTTCAGAAATCACTCATTTTATGGATACTGGTCAATTAATAATATAAATATAAGTGAACATCTTAATAAACATAATTTCGAGACAATGAAACTTTTTTCAGCAGATTTTACTAATATGTTTACTAATCTACCACATAAAGTTATTATTGCTAGTATTAGAGAAATACTCAAAATATGTTTCAATAACGCGCACAAAAAGGCAATAGTTTGTTACGGCAATAAAAAAGTTTTCTATTCAGACAATAATAGTCACACAAACGGTAGATTTTATACCATTAACGATATTCTATATTTCGTTGAATACCTTCTCAACAATAGTTTCTGTTTGTTTGGACACCTTGTATTTAAACAAAATATAGGGGTTCCCCAAGGTGGCAACGTTAGCCCTCTACTAGCCGACCTCACTCTGTCTTACTACGAATTTATCTATACTAATAGTCATTTAAACCCTAACATTCACTTCTTCCCGTATAGATATATGGATGATCTTCTCGTTATACACAACACTACAGATGAAACTATATTAAAATTATTAGATAAAGTTTATAAAGGAGTTTTGTCTTTGGAAACCACACATGTGTCTAGTTACAATTGTAGTTATTTGGATTTAGACATTACTATAGCTAATAATAGAATAACTACAAAAATGTATAATAAAACAGATTTCTTTGGTTTTCCCATAAGGAGATTCCCACATTCATCAACGAACATATCAATCATAATTAAGAAAGCGACTATATATACAGAAGTACTGAGAATAGCTCGCACATGTTCTTATAGAAAAGATTTCATTATTAGACTAGAAAGAACAAAAGACCTATTGTATACACTGGGCTATGAACTGTTTATAATTGAAAGTTCTTTCCTACAATGCTTAAACAAAAATAAGTTCATCCTACACAAGTTTGGAATTGATAGCTTCTCACCAAAAGAGTTTATAAGAAACTTTTTAAACTGTTGCCATGAATAACGTTGGTATTGTGCTTTTGTTTGGCTGTTACACCAAACTATTCAATTGGCAAATTAGGGTCTTGGACCTTTTACCCGTCTAGTTTAGTTAAGTGATTCTTTGGCCTTGCTTCTAATTGGAGGATGCAAACTGATGGCGTTTATCGCGATCTTGTCTGATCGGACGAAGTGGGCGAGTGTGGATATCTAATAAGGAGTGAGCTCCACCTCCTGGGTGACCTTGGTGTGAAAGGGTCGTGAGGAGCACCATAAACAGTGATAGTGCAGTAGCGGTGTGAAAGCAAAATTTTATAACCCTGGTGTTGTTTAACAAGGCTTACCTTCCCTCGCCCGGCTTCACTAATACTTCACGGCGACCATCCATTCCTTAAGCGTAAGATACAATGATCAATATAAGTTCCGATCACAAAAGGAACTTATCATTGTCTAATTCACAAACATCATTTACACATCAAAACATTACTTTTCATTTCTCATATTGTGCATCTGTGGGATGGTCAGGCATATATGGCTTGCTATTGTATATGGGTATATATAGGTATATATTATATATATTTGTATATATATATATATATATGTGGACATACATGGATATGTAATTGTAAGATGCTAATTACATGTAAGTCTTTAATAATCATATTTTAATACATATGTATATATATATATATCAGTAATTGTTTGTATATGTATATATATTCTATATATGTATATATATATATATATATATGTATATGTGTATATGTATGTATATATATTGTGCATATAATGAACAAAAAAATATTAAAATTTAAAAGTATTAACTATACTGTTCTATTTTCAATCATCTTCTTATAATTTTTGTAATCGTACATATATTACATAAGTGAATGTCCACCTGTCTACAAGTGTTCGTGTCCATGTAATGTTTGTATTAATTTTATATATGCATGTATATGTCTAACAAATATATCACTATAAGTTTCCTCTACCTTACTGATGAGTGCAGGAGGAAACTTATAGCACAATTTAGTTTTCGTATAAGGATAGTGCACGAAACGAAAACTAAAGTCAAAAACTGTAATTGAAATCCGATAAAATAAAATCATAATTACCTACACTGTAGTTATGTGGAAGCTCGAGGGAAACCCGTCTCCATGTATCTACAGTACCTATTATAGGGCTTAACTTATTTAATGTATCTATCAAAACACAATAAATTGGATATAATACTGTATTGTCCTAATTTACCATATTTTCCATTTCTCTCTCGCCATTGTCCTTTCTTTCCTCAACTTTTACAAGTTCAGCACACAAAACATGAAATAAATTATCGTTCTTCTCAGCTGTTTGAAGTTGTTTCTTAAAACGAATTTCTTTTCTGTCTTCATCACTGGTAGCACCTATTCTTGACACAAAATTGAACTCATCGAAATACTCAATTTCTAAGTCATTTGAATCACTTAGCTTGTACCATCATCGAACTTCATCTTGCTCCATTTTAACGGCCAACTGGTCGATACCGTCAACCGACGGTTCTCATATTCCTTCACTTAGCGGCCAACTGGTCGGTACCGTCAACAGACGGAATTTAACAATTTTCTTTTTCTCTCTCTCTCTTTCTCCTTTATCCTTCACTAACATCTTTTAACATCTGATCAACTTCACAGAATAACGTATATTCTTTTTCGAAAATCCATTACGTACTTGACCTTTAATTACATTATTTTTCAACAACTTTACTAATACGACAATTTCCTTCCTTGTAAATCAGTGAAAAACCAATTCAATGATTCAAGATTCATTAACGAAAATAGTACAACTATTACTATACAAGGACCAGAAACTCGTCAACATAAACATCTTTACTCATATGCCATTTCGCTATGAATACACCATTTTCTCTAAACACATTTCCCATTCTCAATGAACGTCTGCAATTCATTCAATAAATAAATAATTACTAGACAACAATTATGTATAATTTCTTGCCTTCTCTGCTTCTTTCTTATACCAACTAATCACCTCATCGTTACATATTTCAATGCCTGGGAGCACCACTGATCCTATCTTCAAAGTTCCATTCTAAACTATTACATTTTCAAACTAATCAATACAACTAGACACTCATAAGCATACATCATATTAATCACACACCTTGTAATCCAATCTTTCCTCGTTGGTAAGCATGGAAAAAATGGGCGTTTTGTCCCATTCCTCCAATTTCACCCCTATCTTCAACGCCGCAACAGAAGAGCGCAGACTCTGATCACAAGTATTCATGTATATAGACGTAATTATGTGTATATATGTATTTCCATATGTGTATATGTATTCATGCTTGTATATATGTGTGTATTGTATAAGTGTATATGTATATGTGTATGCAACTATATGTTTATGTGCTTTTATGTAAACATAAAAGTTGAAGCACTCACTATATTACTTCCAATGTTAAGTCGTGCTCTTTTGACCTGCATACTCGGAGGTTTCAAGTTTCTCGAAGAATATATTTCCCTCAACCTTTTCCGTATAAGTAGTCTATAAATTAATACTCGTTGCCATACAACATTACATAATTTAACTTTTAACTTACCCTAAATTTTGCTCTTCATTCATAGGCAATGTTAGCTCCTTATTAATTTCAATTTTTGTGCCCTCATTTTTATTGTGCTCGATTAAAAGTTTCCTTCCGTCCCTTAGAAAATAATTCCAAAAGGTGTAATCAACACGTGCCTAAAACAACCACTCAATTTATAAAATGTATGTATATTTGTATATATAATAATGACATACTAATAATTATACCCTATAAGCTTGTATTCCTCTTTGGAAGCCTGCAGCAACAGGCCACGTGAACGGCATTGGTTTTTCGTCCGGATATCTTAACACAATTCAGAGCAGAACCCCCTTAACAATTCTGTAAAGAAAACTCACTTCAGCACATTTCTTGCAAACGTATTTAGAAGTTTCTCTGGTCTCCAACTCTTGGGGTTATCCAGTCCGACCACTCGCACCCAATCAATCAAAACCCTTTTATTTATATGTTCTTGATAAGCCTTCATACGATCTTCATCTCTCCCACTCATTGTCCTAAAACTTACACAACATTTATATAATTAACCTTGCTTCATCAATACCTCTTTTTCTTTTTGTAGTTCTTTCGTATAATTTATATATTTTATTTATTATTTATATATTTAAAAAAAATAAAAAAAAACTTTATACCTACATTCTTACATACAGCCTTACACACGGGGACCATACCCCTTTAACAATAGGGCCCCTTTTGAAGTGGTTTAAATAAGTGATTTCCAGCAGGGGAGATGGAAATCGCGCCTCCGAAAGGGTCTAGACATATAAGTTAGACAACAATTCATACATTTTTGTTTTTCATTTAGGGTGCGCTAACCCCTTACAGCAGCCCTGTAGAACCTATCCAATAGGAATCTCCCCAACCCCCTTACCACTGGGTGAGACCCCCCCTTTTTCAATCCTGGTCTGCAAACAATAATAACAGTACTACTATAACACCTTCAACTTATTACAAACTATACAGTTTCTCAAAAAGCAAGGTTAATAATAAGTACGTTTTGGACACTTTTGGTAATTTTACACATGCAAAAAAGTGCGATAGAGGTCAATGTCAAACTTGCAATTACATCGATCCAATAGGAATCTCCCCAACCCCCTTACCCTTATATAACATCTAACACTACCGGACTTCAACTATACACTTATACTACTTGCACAGCTACGTGCGACAGCAAAAATGTTATTTACTGTATTACATGTTCACAATGTGGCTTTCAATATGTAGGTATGACAACACGCAAGCTGAGACAACGCATTAACGAACATTTACAAAATATTAAACGACATAATACTAATAACTATTTATATACCCATTTTACAACAGGTTGTACAAACACTCATCTTTCAGTATCTATTCTTGATAACTTAGAAGAAAACATGGAAAAAAACATATTAATTTCAAAGGAGTTATTTTGGATCAAACTATTAGTAACTGCATACCCTTTTGGAAATAATGATAATATAAATGGATATGGGAACATTTCCAATATAACAAATCCCCTTACTTTCCGCTCGAATCATCCATACTTTGCATTTAAAATTATCAAAAATCGTATAAGAAATGGAAATAAAAAACATAAACATTCAACACATAGTTTGATCCATGAAACTTCGTACTTAAAAGAAGATTTTAAGGAAAAGTTTCTGACATTCATAAATGAAATCGATAATTTCCATGTTTTAAAAAAGTACCTATATTCGTTAAGTAAATGCGAAATTAATAAAATTATTCAGTATACATTCGATCATAATTTCCTATTAAGTGTACCTGAAAAACAAAAACTCTTCTTGTTGAGTTTATTATGTAAATTTCATTTCCATTATAACGATAAAAAACAAATAAACTCCACTAAACAATTCTGTAATCTCCCTACTTTTTACATACACAACATTCTTGATCATTTGAACATTAATAAAATAGTAAATAGTCAGTTAGTTAAAACAACTATTGTTAATCATTCAAAACAAACATACATTCCCTTTAGAGTAGTGTATAATTACAATCCCCCACTATCAAAAAAATTCTTTAATTATAACCACACTTTAAAAAACCTTCAAGATACAAAAGTTAAACAAATACTTAACTCAAGATGTATGTGTGAGGATAGAATATATGAACGTTATATTAATCCTTATCACAAACATATAATTACAGGAAACGCAAATGTTTTAAACAACTATAGAATGGAACAATTCATTAACAAAGGAACAAAATTTCGACCTACGCTACGTATAAATAAACGTACTTTACATCAGTGGATATATTCCACCGTTCTTAAATATTTGGAGATAATAAAATCTCGATACAAATTAAAGAATGAACAAATGTCATTTATTGGTACTCATCTAAGAAATAAACTTCAATCTAAACTAAAACCACGACTATATTCTGTTTCACAATCACATAATGATATCCTCACTCAAAAAGATTATAATTTGATCCGAAAATTACAACAAAAATTAATATTCTGCCCACTAGACAAAGCTAATGGTAACTATGGAATTATTTGTAAAAAATATTACATTCAAAAAATCATGGAAGAAATGGGTGTTCAGTGCAATAATAATCAATTTATACCTACTAATTCTAATAATACATATGAATATTATCAAAAAGAATCTCTAGATCAAATCATAGTAAGACATAATAAATTTATATCAAACCACCAACTAAAACCAATTGAAAAATCTCAAGTACCCATTATTTATGCAATACCTAAATTACATAAAATTCCAGCTAAATTTCGATTTATTACAGGCGCTTATAATAGTACAGTTAAACCAGTTGCACTGGAACTCACTAAAATCTTTACCTTTGTTAGAAATCATTTCAAAAATTACATACAGTCCATTAGGTTCAGAAATCACTCATTTTATGGATACTGGTCAATTAATAATATAAATATAAGTGAACATCTTAATAAACATAATTTCGAGACAATGAAACTTTTTTCAGCAGATTTTACTAATATGTTTACTAATCTACCACATAAAGTTATTATTGCTAGTATTAGAGAAATACTCAAAATATGTTTCAATAACGCGCACAAAAAGGCAATAGTTTGTTACGGCAATAAAAAAGTTTTCTATTCAGACAATAATAGTCACACAAACGGTAGATTTTATACCATTAACGATATTCTATATTTCGTTGAATACCTTCTCAACAATAGTTTCTGTTTGTTTGGACACCTTGTATTTAAACAAAATATAGGGGTTCCCCAAGGTGGCAACGTTAGCCCTCTACTAGCCGACCTCACTCTGTCTTACTACGAATTTATCTATACTAATAGTCATTTAAACCCTAACATTCACTTCTTCCCGTATAGATATATGGATGATCTTCTCGTTATACACAACACTACAGATGAAACTATATTAAAATTATTAGATAAAGTTTATAAAGGAGTTTTGTCTTTGGAAACCACACATGTGTCTAGTTACAATTGTAGTTATTTGGATTTAGACATTACTATAGCTAATAATAGAATAACTACAAAAATGTATAATAAAACAGATTTCTTTGGTTTTCCCATAAGGAGATTCCCACATTCATCAACGAACATATCAATCATAATTAAGAAAGCGACTATATATACAGAAGTACTGAGAATAGCTCGCACATGTTCTTATAGAAAAGATTTCATTATTAGACTAGAAAGAACAAAAGACCTATTGTATACACTGGGCTATGAACTGTTTATAATTGAAAGTTCTTTCCTACAATGCTTAAACAAAAATAAGTTCATCCTACACAAGTTTGGAATTGATAGCTTCTCACCAAAAGAGTTTATAAGAAACTTTTTAAACTGTCGCCATGAATAACGTTGGTATTGTGCTTTTGTTTGGCTGTTACACCAAACTATTCAATTGGCAAATTAGGGTCTTGGACCTTTTACCCGTCTAGTTTAGTTAAGTGATTCTTTGGCCTTGCTTCTAATTGGAGGATGCAAACTGATGGCGTTTATCGCGATCTTGTCTGATCGGACGAAGTGGGCGAGTGTGGATATCTAATAAGGAGTGAGCTCCACCTCCTGGGTGACCTTGGTGTGAAAGGGTCGTGAGGAGCACCATAAACAGTGATAGTGCAGTAGCGGTGTGAAAGCAAAATTTTATAACCCTGGTGTTGTTTAACAAGGCTTACCTTCCCTCGCCCGGCTTCACTAATACTTCACGGCGACCATCCATTCCTTAAGCGTAAGATACAATGATCAATATAAGTTCCGATCACAAAAGGGACTTATCATTGTCTAATTCACAAACATCATTTACACATCAAAATATTACTTTTCATTTCTCATATTGTGCATCTGTGGGATGGTCAGGCATATATGGCTTGCTATTGTATATGGGTATATATAGGTATATATTATATATATTTGTATATATATATATATATATTGTGGACATACATGGATATGTAATTGTAAGATGCTAATTACATGTAAGTCTTTAATAATCATATTTTAATACATATGTATATATATATATATCAGTAATTGTTTGTATATGTATATATATTCTATATATGTATATATATATATATATATATGTATATGTGTATATGTATGTATATATATTGTGCATATAATGAACAAAAAAATATTAAAATTTAAAAGTATTAACTATACTGTTCTATTTTCAATCATCTTCTTATAATTTTTGTAATCGTACATATATTACATAAGTGAATGTCCACCTGTCTACAAGTGTTCGTGTCCATGTAATGTTTGTATTAATTTTATATATGCATGTATATGTCTAACAAATATATCACTATAAGTTTCCTCTACCTTACTGATGAGTGCAGGAGGAAACTTATAGCACAATTTAGTTTTCGTATAAGGATAGTGCACGAAACGAAAACTAAAGTCAAAAACTGTAATTGAAATCCGATAAAATAAAATCATAATTACCTACACTGTAGTTATGTGGAAGCTCGAGGGAAACCCGTCTCCATGTATCTACAGTACCTATTATAGGGCTTAACTTATTTAATGTATCTATCAAAACACAATAAATTGGATATAATACTATATTATCCCAATTCATTACCATATTTTCCATTTCTCTCCCGCCATTGTCCTTTCTTTCCTCAACTTTTACAAGTTCAGCACACAAAATATGAAATAAATTATCGTTCTTCTCAGCTGTTTGAAGTTGTTTCTTAAAACGAATATCTTTTCTGTCTTCATCACTGGTAGCACCTATTCTTGACACAAAATTGAACAGATCGAAATACTCAATTTCTAAGTCATTTGAATCACTCAACTTGTACCATCATCGAACTTCACCTTGCTCCATTTTAACGGCCAACTGGTCGATACCGTCAACCGACGGTTCTCATATTCCTTCACTTAGCGGCCAACTGGTCGGTACCGTCAACAGACGGAATTTAACAATTTTCTTTTTCTCTCTCTCTTTCTCCTTTATCCTTCACTAACACTTATTAACATCTGATCAACTTCACGGAATAACGTACATTCTTTTTCGAAAACCCATTACGTACTTGACCTTTAAATACATTATTTTTTAACAACTTTACTAATACGACAATTTCCTTCCTTGTAAATCAGTGAAAAACCAATCCAATGATTCAAGATTCATTAACGAAAATAGTACAACTATTTCTATACAAGGACCAGAAACTCGTCAACATAAACATCTTTACTCTTACTACAGCTAAGCCATTTCGCTATGGAATACACCATTTTCTCTAAACACATTTCCCATTCTCAATGAACGTCTGCAATTCATTCAATAAATAAATAATTACTAGACAACAATTATGTATAATTTCTTGCCTTCTCTGCTTCTTTCTTATACCAACTAATCACCTCATCGTTACATATTTCAATGCCTGGGAGCACCACTGATCCTATCTTCAAAGTTCCATTCTAAACTATTACATTTTCAAACTAATCAATACAACTAGACACTCATAAGCATACATCATATTAATCACACACCTTGTAATCCAATCTTTCCTCGTTGGTAAGCATGGAAAAAATGGGCGTTTTGTCCCATTCCTCCAATTTCACCCCTATCTTCAACGCCGCAACAGAAGAGCGCAGACTCTGATCACAAGTATTCATGTATATAGACGTAATTATGTGTATATATGTATTTCCATATGTGTATATGTATTCATGCTTGTATATATGTGTGTATTGTATAAGTGTATATGTATATGTGTATGCAACTATATGTTTATGTGCTTTTATGTAAACATAAAAGTTGAAGCACTCACTATATTACTTCCAATGTTAAGTCGTGCTCTTTTGACCTGCATACTCGGAGGTTTCAAGTTTCTCGAAGAATATATTTCCCTCAACCTTTTCCGTATAAGTAGTCTATAAATTAATACTCGTTGCCATACAACATTACATAATTTAACTTTTAACTTACCCTAAATTTTGCTCTTCATTCATAGGCAATGTTAGCTCCTTATTAATTTCAATTTTTGTGCCCTCATTTTTATTGTGCTCGATTAAAAGTTTCCTTCCGTCCCTTAGAAAATAATTCCAAAAGGTGTAATCAACACGTGCCTAAAACAACCACTCAATTTATAAAATGTATGTATATTTGTATATATAATAATGACATACTAATAATTATACCCTATAAGCTTGTATTCCTCTTTGGAAGCCTGCAGCAACAGGCCACGTGAACGGCATTGGTTTTTCGTCCGGATATCTTAACACAATTCAGAGCAGAACCCCCTTAACAATTCTGTAAAGAAAACTCACTTCAGCACATTTCTTGCAAACGTATTTAGAAGTTTCTCTGGTCTCCAACTCTTGGGGTTATCCAGTCCGACCACTCGCACCCAATCAATCAAAACCCTTTTATTTATATGTTCTTGATAAGCCTTCATACGATCTTCATCTCTCCCACTCATTGTCCTAAAACTTACACAACATTTATATAATTAACCTTGCTTCATCAATACCTCTTTTTCTTTTTGTAGTTCTTTCGTATAATTTATATATTTTATTTATTATTTATATATTTAAAAAAAATAAAAAAAAACTTTATACCTACATTCTTACATACAGCCTTACACACGGGGACCATACCCCTTTAACAATAGGGCCCCTTTTGAAGTGGTTTAAATAAGTGATTTCCAGCAGGGGAGATGGAAATCGCGCCTCCGAAAGGGTCTAGACATATAAGTTAGACAACAATTCATACATTTTTGTTTTTCATTTAGGGTGCGCTAACCCCTTACAGCAGCCCTGTAGAACCTATCCAATAGGAATCTCCCCAACCCCCTTACCACTGGGTGAGACCCCCCCTTTTTCAATCCTGGTCTGCAAACAATAATAACAGTACTACTATAACACCTTCAACTTATTACAAACTATACAGTTTCTCAAAAAGCAAGGTTAATAATAAGTACGTTTTGGACACTTTTGGTAATTTTACACATGCAAAAAAGTGCGATAGAGGTCAATGTCAAACTTGCAATTACATCGATCCAATAGGAATCTCCCCAACCCCCTTACCCTTATATAACATCTAACACTACCGGACTTCAACTATACACTTATACTACTTGCACAGCTACGTGCGACAGCAAAAATGTTATTTACTGTATTACATGTTCACAATGTGGCTTTCAATATGTAGGTATGACAACACGCAAGCTGAGACAACGCATTAACGAACATTTACAAAATATTAAACGACATAATACTAATAACTATTTATATACCCATTTTACAACAGGTTGTACAAACACTCATCTTTCAGTATCTATTCTTGATAACTTAGAAGAAAACATGGAAAAAAACATATTAATTTCAAAGGAGTTATTTTGGATCAAACTATTAGTAACTGCATACCCTTTTGGAAATAATGATAATATAAATGGATATGGGAACATTTCCAATATAACAAATCCCCTTACTTTCCGCTCGAATCATCCATACTTTGCATTTAAAATTATCAAAAATCGTATAAGAAATGGAAATAAAAAACATAAACATTCAACACATAGTTTGATCCATGAAACTTCGTACTTAAAAGAAGATTTTAAGGAAAAGTTTCTGACATTCATAAATGAAATCGATAATTTCCATGTTTTAAAAAAGTACCTATATTCGTTAAGTAAATGCGAAATTAATAAAATTATTCAGTATACATTCGATCATAATTTCCTATTAAGTGTACCTGAAAAACAAAAACTCTTCTTGTTGAGTTTATTATGTAAATTTCATTTCCATTATAACGATAAAAAACAAATAAACTCCACTAAACAATTCTGTAATCTCCCTACTTTTTACATACACAACATTCTTGATCATTTGAACATTAATAAAATAGTAAATAGTCAGTTAGTTAAAACAACTATTGTTAATCATTCAAAACAAACATACATTCCCTTTAGAGTAGTGTATAATTACAATCCCCCACTATCAAAAAAATTCTTTAATTATAACCACACTTTAAAAAACCTTCAAGATACAAAAGTTAAACAAATACTTAACTCAAGATGTATGTGTGAGGATAGAATATATGAACGTTATATTAATCCTTATCACAAACATATAATTACAGGAAACGCAAATGTTTTAAACAACTATAGAATGGAACAATTCATTAACAAAGGAACAAAATTTCGACCTACGCTACGTATAAATAAACGTACTTTACATCAGTGGATATATTCCACCGTTCTTAAATATTTGGAGATAATAAAATCTCGATACAAATTAAAGAATGAACAAATGTCATTTATTGGTACTCATCTAAGAAATAAACTTCAATCTAAACTAAAACCACGACTATATTCTGTTTCACAATCACATAATGATATCCTCACTCAAAAAGATTATAATTTGATCCGAAAATTACAACAAAAATTAATATTCTGCCCACTAGACAAAGCTAATGGTAACTATGGAATTATTTGTAAAAAATATTACATTCAAAAAATCATGGAAGAAATGGGTGTTCAGTGCAATAATAATCAATTTATACCTACTAATTCTAATAATACATATGAATATTATCAAAAAGAATCTCTAGATCAAATCATAGTAAGACATAATAAATTTATATCAAACCACCAACTAAAACCAATTGAAAAATCTCAAGTACCCATTATTTATGCAATACCTAAATTACATAAAATTCCAGCTAAATTTCGATTTATTACAGGCGCTTATAATAGTACAGTTAAACCAGTTGCACTGGAACTCACTAAAATCTTTACCTTTGTTAGAAATCATTTCAAAAATTACATACAGTCCATTAGGTTCAGAAATCACTCATTTTATGGATACTGGTCAATTAATAATATAAATATAAGTGAACATCTTAATAAACATAATTTCGAGACAATGAAACTTTTTTCAGCAGATTTTACTAATATGTTTACTAATCTACCACATAAAGTTATTATTGCTAGTATTAGAGAAATACTCAAAATATGTTTCAATAACGCGCACAAAAAGGCAATAGTTTGTTACGGCAATAAAAAAGTTTTCTATTCAGACAATAATAGTCACACAAACGGTAGATTTTATACCATTAACGATATTCTATATTTCGTTGAATACCTTCTCAACAATAGTTTCTGTTTGTTTGGACACCTTGTATTTAAACAAAATATAGGGGTTCCCCAAGGTGGCAACGTTAGCCCTCTACTAGCCGACCTCACTCTGTCTTACTACGAATTTATCTATACTAATAGTCATTTAAACCCTAACATTCACTTCTTCCCGTATAGATATATGGATGATCTTCTCGTTATACACAACACTACAGATGAAACTATATTAAAATTATTAGATAAAGTTTATAAAGGAGTTTTGTCTTTGGAAACCACACATGTGTCTAGTTACAATTGTAGTTATTTGGATTTAGACATTACTATAGCTAATAATAGAATAACTACAAAAATGTATAATAAAACAGATTTCTTTGGTTTTCCCATAAGGAGATTCCCACATTCATCAACGAACATATCAATCATAATTAAGAAAGCGACTATATATACAGAAGTACTGAGAATAGCTCGCACATGTTCTTATAGAAAAGATTTCATTATTAGACTAGAAAGAACAAAAGACCTATTGTATACACTGGGCTATGAACTGTTTATAATTGAAAGTTCTTTCCTACAATGCTTAAACAAAAATAAGTTCATCCTACACAAGTTTGGAATTGATAGCTTCTCACCAAAAGAGTTTATAAGAAACTTTTTAAACTGTTGCCATGAATAACGTTGGTATTGTGCTTTTGTTTGGCTGTTACACCAAACTATTCAATTGGCAAATTAGGGTCTTGGACCTTTTACCCGTCTAGTTTAGTTAAGTGATTCTTTGGCCTTGCTTCTAATTGGAGGATGCAAACTGATGGCGTTTATCGCGATCTTGTCTGATCGGACGAAGTGGGCGAGTGTGGATATCTAATAAGGAGTGAGCTCCACCTCCTGGGTGACCTTGGTGTGAAAGGGTCGTGAGGAGCACCATAAACAGTGATAGTGCAGTAGCGGTGTGAAAGCAAAATTTTATAACCCTGGTGTTGTTTAACAAGGCTTACCTTCCCTCGCCCGGCTTCACTAATACTTCACGGCGACCATCCATTCCTTAAGCGTAAGATACAATGATCAATATAAGTTCCGATCACAAAAGGAACTTATCATTGTCTAATTCACAAACATCATTTACACATCAAAACATTACTTTTCATTTCTCATATTGTGCATCTGTGGGATGGTCAGGCATATATGGCTTGCTATTGTATATGGGTATATATAGGTATATATTATATATATTTGTATATATATATATATATATATTGTGGACATACATGGATATGTAATTGTAAGATGCTAATTACATGTAAGTCTTTAATAATCATATTTTAATACATATGTATATATATATATATATATCAGTAATTGTTTGTATATGTATATATATTCTATATATGTATATATATATATGTATATGTGTATATGTATGTATATATATATTGTGCATATAATGATCAAAAAAATTAAAATTTAAAAGTATTAACTATACTGTTCTATTTTCAATCATCTTCTTATAATTTTTGTAATCGTACATATATTACAAAAGTGAATGTCCACCTGTCTACAAGTGTTCGTGTCCATGTAATGTTTGTATTAATTTTATATATGCATGTATATTTCTAACAAATATATCACTATAAGTTTCCTCTACCTTACTGATGAGTGCAGGAGGAAACTTATAGCACAATTTAGTTTTCGTATAAGGATAGTGCACGAAACGAAAACTAAAGTCAAAAACTGTAATTGAAATCCGATAAAATAAAATCATAATTAGCTAAACTTACACATCGTTGAGAGTTTGCATCAGTAATGATTATTCCTTACATGTAAAACAACCTCGGCAGAAATTTCCTTCACGTCCCACAAACTGGGTGTCCAGAGCGAGAAGCAACTTCGGGGCCAAAATTGCCTTGTCTAAAGGGGGCATGCCTCTCCTGTGCTGTCCGGCCAGCAGCAAAGGTTCTTCTGTAGAAGTCATCGATATAGCTAGCCAGCTGAGCCACATTTCATCCATGATTGAAATCGAACAGTAGTCGGAGGCGGAGGAGTCCAGTTTTTGTGGACTTGGAGGGCCATGTTTCAGAAAAAAAGTAGAAAACGAGGTAATATAAGAATTGAGGGGACAGGTTATAATATTTGCATAGAGCAAATCAAGAGCTACAAAATGGATTATGAAGGCAAGTCAGGCAAAGTTCGAATCACTTTGAAAAAGCACGTTGAAGAAAACCGCACGAAGCTATTCCCCAACCCAATACATGTGGTAACGTTGATGAGTATATCTCCGCCAATGAGTTTCTGTCGATGCTAATTTCAGATTTCCAAACCAGTGTGGGAGAGGAGAAATTGTAGATGGCCAAATGCAATGTAATCTGTTTCTTATCGGAGCGAAAGATGAAATAAGTTCTGTATCATGTAGGTCGCAGTGCTTTTAGAAGATGTGTGAAGCTCTATTCCACTGAATACAGCTGTCGGAAGGCATGGAAATTTCTTGGGAGTAGAGCGACCGTAAACTCACAATATTTGACTCCATTTAGCCTCAATTTGACGAAGATCGTACTCCCCTCCCCCTCATCCGTCTTGTCCGTCCACCACTGATACCCTTCGGTAAAGTGGGTCTCATTAACTTCGTTTGCAGACTGGAGCTTCTCGGGGTTAGAGACATTTTTTTTAATTTGTCAAGTTTGAAGTATTAAAGCCTTCATCGGCGTCATTAGATGCAATTTCAAACCTGTCCAGAAGTTCATGTTGAGATAATGATGACTTCACATCAGGCTTCATGGTGTCTACTGGATATTTGACTCGATTGACTCGATCCAACTTTCCAGTGCTCACCTTTCGAATGGATCGAATTCTGAGTCAGTGCTGGTATCGAATATCGAGATGTAGCCCACAGCTGTAATCTATTTTGATTTGTCTGAAGCGTTTGACAAAGTGAACCATTCAAAACTCCTCTCTCTGCTAGAAAAATTGGGACTACTGGAAGAGCGTTTCATGTATGTTGATTTGGGGAACTCTTTCTCAAGTCATCATCCGTGTCCAAGATGGGTTCAGGGAGGAGTGCCTTCTTCTTCAATGTTCCTCGTATACTGCCATAATTTTTTAATAATACTCAAAACACACCCAGAAGTGAGGTATGCAGACGACATAAAAATCTATGCGTCGTACAACAATCTTGGCAAGCACGAAATTCGCAACGCGCTTCTGGAATACATCCATAGGATGAAGGAATGAGCTACCTGTTGAGATATTTCTGGGCATCTTTTCAAAATGGCTGTGTTTCACATGGGAGAAATACCAGCACAGGATTACGATTTCAAAAGGTTGTGCTTCAACAGAGGGATAGTATTAAGGACTGTGACTGTGACGTACTTCTGGAAAATACTCTAAACTTCAAAACTCATGTTGACACTATTGCGAGGGAAGCTTTTGCATTAATTTTTGCCCTGTTCGTAATGTCAACTCGAAAGAACCTAGAATTTTTTGCGACTACACAAAGCTCACGTACTTCTGAGTTATTTTCGGATCCGTTTTCAAACTGCTCCCTACGATGAATTACGTCCATTTCTGCTGCTCTTGTGCAACCACTGGGATCAGTGTAGAGAAGTGTGTGGTGGAAGCTTGTGGCAGGGGATTCGACCTCAATGCAGTTAAGGAGGTCCCACTCAACCATGTCAAACCTATCTATGACGCCTCAGGAAATCAGATGATGTTAATAGGAGCAGTGAACGTGACGCTAAGCTCTGGCTGTAAAGATGATGATCAAGAGTTTTGTGGCTCTAATCTAAACACCCTCTCGAATTCCAGGAAAAAACCTTATTTTTGCTGCAAACTCGTGAAAAGTATTCATTTACCAGTAGTAATTTATAAGTGGGTCAAGCCAAAAATCAAATGCTGGAGATTATTTCAACAGTTGTCTTTCTTCTTCTGTAAAATCTGTGAGGTTCCTCACAAAACTGCAGACGAGGGCACAACCTAAATGGTGTTGTGAAAATGCGTTGTCAATGTTATCGATTCGTGGTACTTACCCACAACGTAGCTTTTACCAGTATAAAGTCTAACGCCACAAGGATATTCCCTTGGACTTCTGATCCTGATTGGATTGGGTTTCTTGAAGTTTCCCACTTGTACGCCTAGGATCGACGATTTGAATCGCCACATCTGAACAAGTGATTCGTGCGTGTTGAACATAACGTTGATTCTTACAGAAGATCGGAATCGTGAGAGGACCAGCATTGTTGCCTCCTTTAAAGAAAAACAAGCGCTCACCTTGTAAAATTTCTTGTACTGCAATGTGTAGGTATAAATATCTTCACTCCAGTTCCCCCATGCTTCCGTCATTGTCACTTCAACTTCACCTACTACAAAAGGTAGAGATTGTCCGCAGCAAACTTTTCAGGACCATATTTTTTGCTGGGTTACCGCCTTTTGGATACTGCCTTTCGTGTGAGTTCTTATCAACCCACTAGCTGCCGTACCCGACTTCGCTCGGGTTCTTTACTACCTCGGCTACCTCAACTGCTGAGGCCAATTCCTATCACCGATAAATTCATTAAAATGTCCATAATTTTGGTGATCAGCATATTAGCGAAGCTCAAGTGACCCTTTCCCACCGACCTGTAGGCGAAAAGTGAGCAAAGTTATTTCTATGACACTGAATCGATGTATTCGTACAAAATTATCGTCTTATCGTCAATTTCAGCGCCTACGGGAGCCCATAAGGTCCCAGCTGTTGACGAATGACATTCAATGTGAGTCCTTAATGAGTTTAAGTTTTCATTCTTACAATTAGTTACCAGCTTTTTGTAGACGACACTCTTTCCAATGCCAATCAATGGATTAACCTCTACTTAGTTGTACTATGTTTTTGACATTTTCTTTGCTTTAGCCTTGCACTAGGTTTGATACAAAACATTTAATCAATTTGTGTTTCGAGTTCTGTTTTGTTTGTTTTGTGTTCTGTTCTCGTATGTTTATAGTAGCGTACCTTCGAGTGGAGAAAAATAAAATAAAATCTTCCTATTCAGCGTATTGAAGAACCCTAGGAGACAAGTCTTCACCGCCCCATCAGGTAGAATAGCGAAAAATCAAGAGAATCGATAAATCGATATTTGCGGAAAACGATTGTTATATTCGTGTTCAGCGTATTGAGGAACCCGATTGACATGTCGTCGTCCGTCCCAAGCAAAAATGGAGATCAATAAATTCAATAAATCGATATTTCGTACATGATGATTGTCATATTCTTGTTAAACGTATTAAGCAACCCTTGCTGTAGACATATCCACAACGAGCCTTGGTGGGAGCTGAAAATAACGAAAAGTCGACATTATCGATGAATCGGTGGACAGTTTCTGATAAAAAGTAGCCTAAGGGATGTGCATGCAAAATCTGGTTCGGATCGATTCAGCCTCCGTGATTTCTATTCATTACATACATACATACAAATACACACATACTTACATACAAACTTTCACTTCTATATATAGATTGACTTACGCGCGCATCACTGATGAGCCCGCTCCTTTTTGGTAAGGCTCAGTTTGATGTTTAGCCTTACTGCTCTTAGAAATTTCCCGATACACTATGATACGACTTCTGATATTTCTGAGTCAGTTAGATTCTCTCCCAAGTCTTTATGAAGTTCTCATAAAGACTTGGGAGAGAAAGGAAAATGCAGAAAAACGATAAAAAGGGCGCCGTCGTCAATGGGCCCAAACAAGAAAACGAAACAAATCTGCACTAGTTTCATGGTGCTACCTAGTTAGGTTTACAGCATGAAGTCGAAAAAAAAATCTCATAGACCAAGAACTAGCTAATTTGACAGATTCGTTCTATTAGACTACACATCATTTACCGGATTTTTGATCTCTAGCACTGAAAGGTCGACGCATTTCGCAAGTCAGGAGCAAGGAGGAGCAATAATTGTGCTAGGGAACATTGTGACATATGAGATGTTTCCTCTTTAAAGTTCAACGCTTAAGGGCATGTATCTCTTTCAAAATTAACAGACGGAGACATATGTAGTATTGACGAGAACTTTTTTCCAGATAGTATGATGAGCTATCTTCCAGTGATTATTGACCTCAGTTCCGTTCACAAATTATCGTTCAACTCATTTGAAGAGAGCATACCGAAGCTTAATCCTTTCGTGTCCTCTTTTGTTATTTTGGTATTTTTGGGACACTCGCTAAGCATCGCAACATCAGAGATAGCCAAAACTACAATTAGAATTCTCATTTTGGAGCAGAACTGAACTTTTCTCACAGCGGCCTGTTCTGAAGGAAAAACGATTGAATTTCTTCATTTCTACTAAGCAATTCGATCAATGTTCGGATCATTCAAAAAAGAAGGATCATATTGTGTCGAAGTTCTTTGTGCTTTACGAGGTTGTTAGATGGAACCTTCTATTAGCGGCCTGAAGTTTCGGCTCTATCGCCGTCCTCAGAGGCCTGCAGAGGTTGGTCTGTGTAATCTTGCGTCTATCCCGCCAAGCATTTCGCCACTCTGTGCTAGAGTCTCGATATTGTTCAGAGCACAGAATGCAGAAACCGCGCAATGCCAAAACTCATCTTACCCGCCGCTCCACCGAGTAGTGCAGTTGCCGCACTCTATTGCCGAGCTTGGAAAAGTGAGTATTGCCGTGTATAGACATGGATGGTGATAAGCAATGTGCAAAATTTTTTACTAGGCTTTTATTCTCACCCCCAAAGTCCTTCCCGTTTTTCCAATGTAAACGGCGTTTACAGCTTACAAGGGAAGGGTACTTTTTCATAGTGAGCTTTCCTAATAATTCATGTACGTTTCGATGCAGCTGGCAACGCTGATCTCGAATCTGTACCGCACCATTCCTGAGGGGTCCTGAATGGAAAATCCTCGCACTCTTCACATACGGTCCCGAATACCACAGTGTCAGCTCGGTCGGTACCATATTTCGCACTCGCATACCGACAATACAAAGGTTCAAAGTGATTCCAACGCTGCTTCGTATATCACATCTCCCAACATAGCAGAACTATTATACATAGTTAATTCTCCAAAAAAAAATTCAGAAATTTAAGAGGATTTTCTCCATCGGTGGACCCGTATCTTGGCGTCCCCCGCTCCATTGGACCCTAGCGGGCCTTTTCTCCATAGCTGGACCCACCTCATGGCGTTCCCCACAGCACTGGGCCACGGCGGGACCTTTCTCCATCGGTGGACCCGTGTCATGGAGTTTCTCGCACCACTGGGCCACGGCAGGCCTTTTCTCCATCGGTGGGCCCGTATCTTGGCGTCCCCCGCCCCATTGGGCCCTAGCGAGCCTTTTCTCCATAACTGGACCCACCTCATGGCGTTCCCCACAGCAGTGGGCCACGGCGGGACCTTTCTCCATCGGTGGACCCGTTTCTTGGCGTTCCCCACACCACTGGGCCACGGCGGGCCCTTTCTCCATCGGTGGACCCGTTTCTTGGCGTTCGCCACAGCACTGGGCCACGGCGGGCCCTTTCTCCATCGGTGGACCCGTGTCTCGGCGTTCCCCGCATCACTGGGCCACGGCGGGCCCTTTCCCCATCGGTGGACCTGTGTCATGGCGTTCCCCACAGCACTGGGTCACGGCGGGCCCTTTCTTCATCGGTGGACCCGTGTCATGGAGTCTCTCGCACCACTGGGCCACGGCGGGCCCTTTCTCCATTGGTGGATCCGTATCCGTATTTAGTTGATTGGATATACAATGTCATGCCTTCCTATTTAGAGGCGATGCGGCAATAGCACCCACCAGATGAGGCGATCGCGTAGGTCCCCCTTCCCGAGACGCGGCAGCCCTCATAGCACCCTTCCAACTCTTCCTGCAAGTGCACTCAGCGTCGCATCAGTGGAAGGCTGGTTTTCCTGCTGCGTATATTGTGCAGCCTGAAAGCTCGCAAACACTCCCTCACTCCTATGCGGCGAGACCGCCAGCGAAGGTGATGAAATCACCATCCCGTGCATGCGGGAGAGCCAGCCGTGACGTAATTTCGGGTCCCGAAGCGAACGTGTCTGCGTCCATGGAAATCGGCCATTTCGCCACACAGCCTGCGCCTCAAGATTGCGGTGTCTATGAGTGCCGCCCCGTATCTCTAACCGCTCTAGCCCCCTTACGGCGCTTTGTTTAATAGATCCTCTTATATAAATCATGGTAGTGCAACAAAATTTTCTAGAGCGCAGACGTAGGGGGACAGCACGTGATCGCATACGCTCGCCGTGAGACTCAGTTATAGACTGTGCCTCGCGAGGATGCGAAGCTGATGGGACATTCGGCCGATGTTTCGTCATACGTACATAGACATAGTGGAAGTCGGGTGCATTTTGCGGCGGGACCACCACCGGCTAGCGGTCTCGAGCCCTCCAGGCGAGACAGTGTTTAGCAACGATTTGACGATGCGTAGCAGCAATGTACGGAGCAGAGTCGCCCCTCTGCCGGAGCTTTGTTGTTGACTCCACTCAACTTTGGAACAGTGGAGGATAACCACTTCGAAAAGAAGTGTACATACCGTGGAGGATGTATCGAAGGATTCACTGGGTGTCCTCACTTGGGATATGTTCCTTACGCACCTTTCCTTGAGGTCCCTTGGGGATTATGCAGCTTGAGGATCCGTCCGTTTTTAAGAAGTACAATCAAATACACGGAATGAAGAACGCATCATCATTAGTTGTTGTGACACTTTCTGAAACCAGTTGTGCAACTTGTACAGTTGATCAAACTTCCAAACTATTTCCTAACTTTGTTCCATCCCTTGGAGGTTTGCAAAGAGAGCGGCTGCAGTGATGACGGACAGATGAGCCGGGGCCCCGTAGTGCAGAAAAACATCATGATAGGTGTCCACCGATCGAGAAAGAGTCCGCAGTGGCCCAATAGTGGAAAAACGGAAGGATACGGGTCCGTCGACGGAGAAGGGGTCTGCCATGGCCCAATAGTGGGAAAACGACAGGATACGGGCCCATCGATGGAGAGAGGGTCCGCCGTGGTCCAATAGTGGAGGAAACGCCAGGATACGGGTCCATCGATGGACGTTGGGTCTGCAGGGGCCTATTAACGGGGAAATGCCAGGCAACGAGTCCACGGGTGGGGATTGGGTCTGCTATGGCCCAATACTGGAGAAAGCGCCAGGATACGGGTCCATGGGTGGGGACTGGGTCCGCAAGGGGCCGATTAGTGGGGAAAGCGCCGTGATACGAGTCCCACCGCTGGATCGGGACTGTGCTGACCCAGTAGTGGGAAGAACGCCAAGATACAGATCCACAAATGGAGGATGGATCTGCCCTGGCCCAACAGCGGAATAAGCACCAGGATACAGGTGCACTGATGGAGTATGGGTCCGCCATGGCCCAATAGTGGGGGAAACGCCAAGATGCACGTCTGGCGATGGAGAAGGGGCACGCTACGCGCTCATTCGCGTCTCAGTCGACCATCTTTTCTTTCTCCCTGTTGGCTGTTCATTACGGGTCCAGGCATGTAAGAAATGTGACAAAAAAAGAGTAGCTATTATCAGTGCATCGAAGATTAGCTTTACATGTAGCTGCGGGATTAGGAACTTGCAAGCAAGGCTAAGATGGCGAGAAGACTCGAAGCCCGGCGTTGGCGGTCGGACCCGTAGAGGATACGCAACACATAAGGAGAACTTCGTATTTGAGCTCAGCTAATGATTAGTTTTGCTTTTTTGCTGATTTTCCAAGCATTCCACACGTGTGAAGCTTTTGCACATGCCTCAAGTGACTGCAAAACCCCACTTTCTAGCGTCCCGAAGGGGCGCTAGTTAAATTAAAAGTCATCACTTACGATACCTAATTAATTTCAAAATATGGTTTAAATCTGATAAGATGGCACAAATTAATCGAAATGAGGTGGTTTCTCACGACGAACAAATCGTTGATGACGTGACTGACGTGGAGTGTTGTGGTTCAGCGATAGGATTTGAAGAGACTACTTCTCCTGCAAAATTTATCGAACATGTTCTGCCCGAAGCTAGTGATATCGTATATACGATGTGATATACGAAGGAGCGTTGGAATCACTCTGAACCTTTGTTGTCGGTATGCGAGGGCGAAATATGATATAACTGCCTGAAAGTACCCCCCTCTACGGAGACGAATCCTAAGTCAAGAATGCAGAAGAATGACAAGCATCAGGACGCGAAACAGCAAGCATGTGCTTGTTAAGCGACAGACTTACCACTAGCCACGGACCGAGCTGACACAATGGAGATCGTATGTAAGGAATGCGAGGATCACCCATAACTTTCCACTCAGGACCCCTCAGGAATGGTGCGGTACGGATTCGAGATCAGCGTTGCCAGCTGCATCGAAACGTACATAAAATATCAGGAAAGCTCACTGTGAAAAAGTACCCTTCCCTTGTGAGCCGTAAACGCAATTTACATTGGAGACACGGGAAGGTTGAGAATAAGAGAACACCAGGCGGGCAAACGGCGTGCAAGCCTAGTAAAAAATTTTGCACATTGCTTATCACCATCCATGTTTATACAAGGCAATACACATTTTTCCAAGAGTGCGGCAACTGCACTACTCGGTGGAATGGCGGGTAAGATGAGTTTTGGCATTGCGCGGTTTCTGCGTTCTGTGCTCGTGAGCAATATCGAGACTCTAGCACAGAGTGGAGAAATACTTGGCAGGATAGACGCAAGATTATTAAGACCAACGTCTTTGCAGGCCTTTGAGGACGGCGATAGAGCCGAAACGTCAGGCCGCTAATGAAAGGTTCCATCCAACAACCTTGTAAAGCACAAAGAACTTCTACACAACATCACAACATTCAACATGCCGAGGTTTCAAAATACCAAGATAGAATGTTTTGTTTTTGAAACCAAACATTGTAAATGAAATGTAGTGCCTGGATAAATGATGGAGATTATCCAGGAAAAACATGTTGATGTCCGTGTTAACGATGAGTGACTTCGAGAGTCTACTTTGTACATATATTTGTGAGCCGGTCAAAAAGCTTGTTCTATTGGCTGTTTCGACGCCCTCGCCCTTGTCGGAACCTGAAAGTGTCAAGCCAGCTCATAGGAAACATGAGAAATCGGACAAACCCCTTCTCAAGTATGCTTCAAGGAACCAGGCTAAGCACCAAGAACACAAGTCAATCCCATAAGCCTGTTGAAACCGTCGACTAACTCCCTAAAAGTGCTACGGCCGGATGATGTGCAGTGAGTCACTCTTCTTTGCGACTCATTTTTGGAAATGTGATATGGATCCCAAACGCTTCGAGAGTAAAGAGATTTCATTTTCACGAGTGAGGTCTGTGGCTTATCTACTGACCGCTACTATCTCCGACACAGTGTGCAGTAGAGTTTTGACCGAATCGAATAAAATTCGAATATTTATTCGAATGTTCGAATATTCGAAAATTCGGAAGTTCCGAAAAATTCGAAAGTTCGAATATTCGAAGATTCGGGGGTCCCATAAAATTCGAAAGTTCGAATATTCGAAAATTCGAGGGTCCGGGATTATTCGAAAATTCGAATATTCGAGAACTTTAGGCCGAAAATTCGAATTGGAATTGTTTTGCTTTGCAACTGTTATTTCAGTTCCATTTTCTCGTTGAAGAACCATTCCGATTGAAACTCCAGTCCAATTTCTCATTTCAATCTCAATTTCCCAAAAATCCGCTCATATCTTTGCACGCATTCGAAAGTTACCAACAGCATTTGAAAGCTTTGAAACTGCAATCCTACGAGGTATACGACATTGGCGACGATGATCTCTCCGGTGAAACCTACGTATGTACTTTTCTAGACACTTAAGAAACCAGCAGTTTCAACTATACCTTTGATTATTCAAGCCTTTCCTCCAGAACTATCTAAGTGAGATGCAAAATATAAAATTTTACACAGCATTCCTCCTTATATTTAGATGATTTCCGAGTACTGCTCCGTTTAAACTCTTTCTAAGTACATCACCGGAATTGAATTTTATGGAATTCAAACTTCACACAAAATCTTGAGATCTATTATTATCCCTTCTGCCCAAACATACTCCGATTTCTTGTTATAGAAGTTCTGTTGGTCTTAACATTCAACGTACAAGCATGCAGTTGGACCCGATAAACAGAAGTAATAATGAGGAACGGGATAACACACAGTGTTTTTGTTATCTTGCTGACGCTTTTATGTGATAGCTGGAAACTCATTCATGATCAAGGTAAATGAACCGCTGTACCCAACATTATTTTTACCGCGTCAATACCTCTACATTTAGTACCATGGCACGTTTTGTTAAACTACAACAGGGGGTATTAAAGCGAAAGCCTTCTCACGGACGAAGGGTTTTATCCACTTTACGATCCTCTAATGATGGTTACAGACCTCAAGTGACGTTCTTAAGCTTACAAATTTCAACCCGTTGCAATTTTAGAACCGATAAGGGACCAACTCCACAGCAGCGCAGGCTTCCACTCATGAGAAGGTTGTGAGAAATTTCAAAACGGCAAATGAAACTTACTACCCGAAAAGTTTCATGGCCGTTGTAATTGGCAAACATATCGCCTTGTTCGCCTACATGCATGGGTACAAAATGTTTTTACCAAAGGGAATGTTATTCGAATAAATATTCGAACATTCGAATATTCGAAAGTTCGAATATTCGAAAATTCGGTGGTTCGCAAAAATTCGAAAATTCGAATATTCGAAAATTCGGAGATCCCTAAAAATTCGAAAGTTCGAATATTCGAAAATTCGGTGGGTTCAGAAAATTCGAAAGTTCGAATATTCGAAAATTCGATTGTTCGCAAAAATTCGGAAATTCGAATATTCGAAAATTCGGGGGTCCCCAAAAATTCGAAAATTCGAATATTCGAATATCCGAAAAATATTTTCGAATGTAAAACTCTAGTGTGCGGCCCCCATGTCACGTAAATGGGCGTTAATGTCTGTGTGTTGCAATAACCGCACAACACTTCCTCAAGATCAATGGAAGAAATATTGGGTTTTTGAAGGTAGCGACGTGAACCTGCATGAAGGAAGGTTTGATTCCGTAATACAGCGTCTTGCTGTTACCCTCAAACAGTCTAAAACAGAGCTGCAATAACTGCACCACACTGCAGCATTCTCGCCAAGATCAATGGAAAATCTTGATTTTCTGAACGCAGGAAAGGTGGACGACGGTGTGATTTGCCAATACAACACATGAACCTCCTAGCGGACAGCATGTTGAACGGGATTCTTCGCTATTCCGCAGAAAAAGTACTGAACAGCCACTTATTACCTAGCGTCACCGGGAATTTTGGGTCAACTGCTCCTTTTTGCGTGAAAAGGAAACGAGGACTCATGAATGTTTCTCCCTACTACTGAAAAGGTTCACAAACCACCATGATAAGAACTCATGACAAGTGAGTAACATGTTTGTTGCTCTGTGGTTACAATTCTCGGCAGGAAAGAGAGTGTTTAGTGAAGAAGTTCCGAAGTACAAGGATTCGTTCGACATTTCTTATCTTTTCGATTGAAGTCAAATGTTTTGCAACTGTACTATAGTGAGCATCCAACACTGCGCTCAACTTTCAAATAGTAGGATCTTTAAGTCCCACGGCTGTCCTCAACTCTTGATCGTCATGGAACAAATAGTGATTACGACCATGGTGCCTAGAGAGTTCAAAATCAACGGGAGAATTCCGAGGATCAGTATCTCCCTGCTCATTGGGAAGATGGTCAAAACAAGCACAAGATTACGGGAGCCATTCGATACAGAGGGGTCGAGTTTGAAGTCATTAATCATTGTAACTCAAAGATCGTGTTGGCTCATCACGTGTTCGGGACTCTATAAAAACCCGCAGAAAAGAGCTAGCGAGGAAATTCAAGAAGAAAATTCAAACATTTCAAACAGGAGGAAAACCTCCTCCAGCTGTTCATGCAAGTTAGCTTCAAGTTGTCAATTTGGGCAGAAGAGGAAAGTTTAACTGTTCATACCGCGGCAATTATTTTCAAATAAACCTAGGTAGAAAAACTATAGGAAAATAGATGAAATAACGCGCAGTAGAGTACGTTGAAGCAAGGTAATTATGGCCAACTGTACGATCGCAGCGCCTGGAAGTGGCGCTCTTGTGAATGGCTGGCAGTGCAATGACCTGCTTCCTGTATACTATATAATTTACTAGCTGCCGTACCCGGCTTTGCCCGGGTGTTTTACTACCTTGGCTACATCACACTGCTGAGGCCAATTACTATCGCCGATAAATCCATTAAAACATTGAAATCTCCCTAATTTTGGTGATCAGTATGTTAGCAAAGCCCAAGTGACCCTTCCCCATCGACTTGTGGGCGAAAAGTTAGCAAAGCTATTTTGGTGACATTGAATCGATGCATTCGTACGAAGTGGTTGTCATATTCATCTTCAGCGTGTCAAAGAACCCCAGGAGGCATGTCTTCACCGCTCCATTGGGCGGAAGAGCCAAAAATCAATAAAATCGATAAATCGCTATTTCATGCAAATTCAATGTCATATTCGTGTTCAGCTCATTGAGATGCCCTAGTAGACATGTCTTTACCAAACCATGGGCAAGAATAGCGAAAAATCAATAAAATCAATAAATCAATATTTCGTGCAAAATGGTTGCCATATTCGTGTTCAGCGTATTGAGGAACCCCAGGATACATGTCCACGTCCCTCCCCGATCGAAAAGGGAAAAAATCGATAAAATCGATAAATCAATATTTCGTGCAAAATGGTTGCCATATTCGTATTCAGCGTATTGAGGAACCCCAGGATACATGTCCATGTCCCTCCCCGATCGAAAATGGGAAAAAAATCGATAAAATCGATAAATCAATATTTCGTGCAGAATGGTTGCCATATTCGTGTTCAGCGCATTGAGCTACCCCAGAAGACATGTTCCCACCGACCCCTGGGCAAAAATAACGAAAAATCAATAAAATCGATATAATCGATCAATCAATCGATAATCCCAGGTGCAAAGTAGCCTATAACCTCCGCCGGCCCGCGAAGTATGTGCATGCAAAATTTGGTCCGGATCGGTTCACCCTCCGCGATTTCTATTCATTACATACATACACACACACACACACACATACAAACTTTGACTTTTATATATACAGATATGAAAGGATTTGTGGCACTCATTAAAAGCCGCAAAAGTTGTCAATCTATACATTAACCATTATTCATCCACCCTCGGATAGCAATGTGGATTAACATAAATCCTGCCTCATTAGTGGAGAACCTACGTATAAAACATAACAACCCTCATAACACCTTTTTCTTCGAAAATCTGGGGGATGATAGACATGAGCACCAACATAGGTGCGATAGAGGGGAGTCTCCGAAGCGAAGGGGGTCTGAGGGGTCTGAGGCCCGTCAGCGATGCGCGATGCCAAAAGTGAAGGAGGGTTGTAGACGGGGGAGGGGGGGGGGGTAGCGGTAGCTTTCCCAGTTCTCAGCTAGCTGACAAGAAAAGGCGACGGGGAGGTCGTCACATTACAGACGTAGGTGTTGTTTAGTAATTCAGTGCCTTCCTTCCTTACTGATGCCTTAAGGAGTGTTTATACTTCGGCGCGACGCGACCGTCGCGTCCCAGCAAACTGTTCAAATGCGATGGGTCCCGAGTGGATGCATGCGCAAACAATGGTCACGATGTGATAGTTGGCGTTTCCAATCGCGACGCGACGGCGCCGTCGACGTCGCGCCCTGTTTATACTTTTTTCTTGAAAAACGACGCGATGGTTTTGCTGATATTGCGGACTGGAGTTGACCAAAGTTCTATAGTTTTTTTTCGAGTGGTTTTGGCTCGAAACCTGTGGAATAAGACGAATTCAGTTGGAGATGTGAATGTGAACGAACTTGGACGCGTCGTAAGTGTTTTAGGTAGAGATTTCGTGAGCTTTTCATGTATCTGATGCTGTTTTCTGTTTATGAGCGGTTACTACTTACAACTTGTCAGCCGAGCTGTGTAAGAACACAATGTGGTTATACATGGTACATCTATTTATTGGTCTAGAGATTTTTTTTTTGAATTTGAGTTATAGGAATCGTTTCCCTTTCACGTAGACATCATTGTACAGGTGCTTCAGAACAGTGTTCCATCAGTGCGGTATTGATTTATAGGTGAATGTAGGATAGCCCTGCCACGGATCTCCCTCCTACGAGGGATCCCAGCCGATTTGCTGCGAGGCTACGTGGCGCGACCCCAGGTGGCGGATAGGTGGTTTAGCGCGGACCAAAAGCTGCGACGCGGGTAGATCTAGGGGATGGACTCCTTAGTTCGACAGTGCTGGATTCGACACATATGGCCGGCATATGAGTGTGAACACGCACTCGCGCGTGTGGGTGTGTGGTGTCAGGCCGGCCCCATGTACCATTGTTCACCTCCTTGAAGTTCCGGGTAATCATTTGTGAGAACTTCGGCGGATACATATCTCGTTGTTTCGTCGAATTTGCGTTGATACTCAGCTGCCCCGCAGTCAATCTCTCGCTCAGGTGTGTGCATAGACGTCTTTCAATACATTGATACAGGCTAGGCTTCATCCTCCACATCCGGACTGCAAAACGATATGGATCTTCGTCCAAGGAGATCCCGCGTGCGCTCATCCACTGTCACCGAAATCACGCTGGGTCTAATTCCATGTTGTTGGAAAGATCGGAACATTCGAGAAGTGAAGCTGTTCTTTTTCGTCATATGCGTGTTCCTATTCACCACCACTACATCTACTGCATTGTCGAAAGCCACTTCCCACATCTCCGGTATAATTAGTTTCCTAACAGTTCCCGGCGCTGCAGGTCTTTTCGTTCTTTCTCTGACTTCCACGCCTTCGACATTCCGAACAAGCCGCTCAAGCTTAGATGGCAACATGGCCTGAACCCTCAGGGCTCTGCCATCTATGCCGCTCATCATGCCGTTGACCAGGTCTTGCCTATATTCAACATCAAACTCCCTATTCAGCTCTCTGCTAGAGTTCTTTTGGTTACCCATCACAAACTTCCACATGTTAGGTCTTAATGTGCATTGATGCAGAGATGCATGAAGTAAAGACCTGGCAGTTGCACCTTACTACGGCCTACTATCGATCGCAATAATAACATAGGGCATTAGAGATGGCTTGCTCACTCCTTCACACTGCTCGATCGGATATTCTATTCCCAAATATTCCTCGTACTCGTTCGCGTTGCCCTGCGCATCAGTACCCAAGAACAACGTGAAAATTTCTGAGAAACGAGGTTGGCAGCACTTCAGCCCCAAACGAAAGTCTTGCTTGCGTCGAATCCTTACTATAGATTCAATTGGATCACTGGCGAGATCGAGATGTGCAATCAGAAATCCGGCAAGAAAGAAAAAGGAAAAGAACTCTGACGACATCATGCACTCGGAAGAACACAAAAGAGCGTCGCTTTAGCAAGCACAATACGGAAGTGACCTGGGCCACGCAGCTAGCGATGACCCGCAATCATCTCAATTAGCGCCTCTATCCTCTACTGTGGGCTGCTACTTCATCTTCAAGACGATGGCGGCAAGCTTCAACCCAACTAAATCCCACTGAACTCATATCTAGAACGTAACAGTGCCCGTCTGCCTTTATTCATTTAAAGGCAGCAATCCTCGACTGGGAGCTGAGGTGCGGTTGGTGAAGTACAGATGAGCACATCATAAATGTGAAACGAACACAAACAATGATGGCTTACCTGCAGAGAAAATGGAAACATCGTTGCGAACAGCCCGGCCGAGTTCGCGCCGGTACGAGTTTTCCTCGGCGCTGAAACCATTGCAGCGCATGGTTTGGCGCAAAGCTAGTACGAGATGCGTTCAATTCGTAGGGTTTCGTGGTGGGACGCGCACACCTGACATCGGAGCACTCGTCACGAACTCGGCCGGGCGTGTTCGCGACGACAGTTCCAGTTTCTCTGCAGGTAAGCCATCACTGCCTGTGTTAGTTTCACATTTATGATGTTCCGAGTCTGTACTCTACCACACGCACCTTAGCTGTGTGCTTTTCTCGGAAACGTTTCTCTAGCATGTTTAAATCAAGGGTTTTGTGCTCATGAGCAAATAGTATAATTGTATTAGGTTGGTGCAAAAATAATGCGCGTTCCCTTTCTGAAAATATTGATGGAACGAGTTGTGGGGCTTGGAATCACAGGCATGAATGAGTATCCCTAGTAGTTCTAATCGTTTTTCTAGTTTGACGACATTTCTTCGGTGTCAGTCGAGTTTTTCCACTAATCAGCTCTGATACTTTGCCCGAGGAGACGCACTGGATGTACGCACATGAGGCGATGGCTGCCTCACTTGCATCTGCGAACACCCAGAGGCGTCTGCCCTCTGACGAGGTCAGAGGTATGCATCTATTTGTCGATATGGTTGCGTCGTTGATTTCTCGACAAAGGTTGTACAATTTATCGGTTGTTTTCTGTGGTAGGGGGGTCTTTCAATCTACACCACTATCGAAGATTTCCCTCATTGATTTCAGGCCAACCATGAGTGGGCCGCTCACACCAATAGGATCAAAAATCGAATTGATTTGACTAACTATGTCTTTCTTAGTTAGTAGGACCTCGTGAGAAAAGTTCCTGCGGACCGAGAATTTGTCGGCCATGGAATCGTATGTCACACCGAGAAGCTTCATTGGACCAGACTCTTGTTTATCCGCAGTTGAAATCCTCGAGTTTACCTTGGATGAAAATTCGCGTGCTTTCATCCCAATTTTTGCGAAAAGCTCTTTTGTACCACAATATTTCTTCAAGACATCCTTTGCTGATTCATAATGAAGAAGGATGTTGTCCACATAAAGATTTTTGAGATTTCTCGTGACAAGTCTGAGTTTATAGTGTTTAAATATGTCAAAATAGCTAAATTTAAAGGCAGCACTCACGAAAATTTTCATTTCTGAAATGAGTCGCTTACCATGTAACCGGCCGCTGGACAATCGCAACAGTAAGTTGAAGTCACCTTGGATGGCCGCCTACCTGCGAAGATACTGCCGTGGACACATCTGCCGCTATGGACGTTAGGGTTCCGTCGCGCCAACTAACGGCGTTGAGATAGTATGCGTATGTGGTTCGGCGGAGGCTTGTTTATGAAATTCGTACTATTTGCAGGGTTCCGTGGCGGGATCCATCACGGAACACTCGTCAGCACTGTGGACACGCACGAAATACCGCCACTATTTTCTGTGTTTTTTCGCGTGTTTCACGCTACTTCATCGTTGTCAATGAGTTCATCGTTCCTAAAAACCCCGATATACCGCGAAATCGTGATTGCTGCCTTTAAAATGCTTGGAGATGCTGTCACTCCAAAAGGGAGTCTTCGGAATTTGTACTCGATTATTTTATCCATTGACCGCTAAATCGTGGTTACTCCTATTACTTAATGCTTTGAAAGAAATGCAGTAGGAATTTCCGTTCAACTCTTCTGCATTTGGATGATTCACGGCTTGCATTGCGAAATCACGCCCACTTCATCAATTTTTCCCCGTTCTGCCTCCACGGTCCAAAATATTCCGTTCTAGTTGGAAATTAGACGTCCTAATTAGAGATTTCCATGCTGTGTACACATACATATACCATGAGCGTGTCATTGGGCGTGTCAATTTTTGCAATTGAGCTGGTGGCGGCGGACAAAAGAGGTTGGGCGAGGCGAGCGGATCAATGACAGCGTGAGCTGTCATCGTGGCGATGGGGGGAGGGGAGGTCTGCGCTTTAAATAGAGTAAGATATTTTGAATGGAATTCACGTTTCCGTCAAATTTTTAGTTCTTTAACGAAAGACGCCAAAACAAATTTTTTGCCAAACTCATTTAAGCAAGCTAAAACTCGTCGGCATCGCAGCAGGAATCGCTCGAAATACCATCATAGTTTTGGCTGAATAAGTGTGAGCGAACGCATACCGCAAAGCTGCCCATGGATTTTTTCGACGAGGTGTGTCTTGCTTCAAAAGTAAGGAATGTCGCATAGATCTTCCTCAGGTTTGCGATCCCCAGCTGATGACAATTATCAAAAAGTACCCATTCAAAACAACATGGCAGATATCATTCTGCACTGCTGCGGTGCGATCGGTTTTCTACCCGCTCAACATTTACTGCGTTTTTTTACTGTTTTTTCGGAAACCTCTACCCAAAAATCCCTTCATTTGATAATTGCCGTCTGTTCACCTTCAATCCTTCCTTCTTTGCTGCTATTATTACCTTTTGTCTTACCTTTTTTCCGAAAGAAAAATATTTTTGGACTTTGATCTTTCATTGATTTCTCAGTCATGCCGCCTAAAACACGCTCTAGCAAAAGTGCTTCGGCTGTTCCTATTAGTACCGCTGCAACAGGTTCTGCTGAACCAGCATCCAATGCTGCTCAGGATGACTACAGTAAAATGACCTCATCCGAACTTATCAATGCACTTATGGCTCGTACTAGTGACCCGGTCTCAAGCGCCATGCTTTCAGCCCTGAGTGATAGGATTAAAGCTGAATGCTTCAACATGATTGAGGCTGAAAAAAGAGGTCGTAGCATTGTTCTAGCAGGGCTTGACGAGGCGCCATCGGATCTTCCTCCTAGCATGCAACTGAAAGATTTGGAGAGTAAAGTAGAAAGCGTTATGTCTGTTCTTCGAGTAGATTGCCGCCCTTCTGAAGTATACCGCATGGGGAAAATTGATCCAGCTCGTCCAACACTGGTGAAAATAGTTTTTCCTTCTAAATACTACTGGTCTTTGGCACTGGCTAACGCGCGCTCACTCAAATCAGCTGGGTATCATAACTTGTTTATTTGTAAAAGTATGACTGAGTCTGAGAGGAAGAAAGAGTATGAACTTAGGCAATTGGCTAGAGAGAGGAATCGCATGGCGGGGTCTAAGGAGTGGGTAGTCTACCGCGGTGATTTACGACGTGCTGCCGAATTAAGCGAGGGAAGAGTACGGGGAAACTCCCAGTGACCCATGGAGTACTGAAATGTTTTCTGCTTAATGCCCGAAGCATAGCCAACAAAATTCACATTTTACATTCCTTTTTATCTGACCATAACCCCGACTTTTTATTCGTGACAGAATCATGGCTTTCACTAAAGATTTGCAATTCCGAATTATTGGCCGGTTTACCGTATTCTATATACAGAATTGACCGAACCAGTCGAAAAGGCGGAGGCGTTCTCTGCTTCATGAAAGAACTTTTTTCCGCCATTGAAGTTAACTCAGATAGCGTAGGCTGTTCTGACGTTCTCTGCATCGACTTAATATTTCCATCGAAAATTCGTTTTGTTCTTGTATACCGACCTCCCAGCCCATAAAAGTGACGATGACCTGCTTTTAAACTACTTGGCCTGTGTATGCTCTACGACCGACCAAACAATTGTTCTGGGAGATTTTAACATTGAAGTGAATTGGAATAACAATACATCCACCTCTACCTCTTCCCAACGCTTTGTCAGTTTCTTTGATTGCAGCGGTCTTCAGCAGCACGTCCGGACTCCCACGCGCGACCACTCCATATTAGACCTCATCCTCTCTTCTTCACCAATTGTTGATGAAATATGCTGTCTTCCTCCGCTTGGTTCATCTGACCACAACATTTTGAGCTTCATGGTAAAAACTGAGGTTTTTCACTTTGCTAGAATACCACTACCTGGCTTTGCCAATACTGATTTTGATGGTCTTAATGATTATCTGGAATCTATTGACTGGTTGGATTTGTTCGACAACTATGCCAACACAGATGATCTTTACCGGCGGTTTTGTAACATCATTTACATAGGATTAGGCAAATTTGTCCCTTTGAGAGCTTGTCGTGGCTGTAGTTCCCCTACATACCCATTTCATATAAGATCTCTTTTCGCTCATAAACAAAGGATATTTGAGGAATATCTAAACCCGACAGCTGATTCTTTGTACAAAAAAGTCTGTGCTGATATAGACTTTCACTTGCGTAAATTCCTTTCTAACCGAGAACGGAGATTTGCGAAGGAACTGCATATGAAGCCTCTATACGTGTTGATGCGTAAAATTTCTCAGGTATCCAATAAAATTCTAACTCTTAAGGATGAATGCGGAAATTACTACTTTGATGATCAGCAGAAGGCAAATGGTTTTGGCGAGTATTTCTCTAGCGTTTTTTCTCATGAGAACCTACCGACTCCCGATATGAACTACTTCCCCGATAGAACTGAGCGAGCTTCCAACGTTTACATCTTTCCTAATCAGGTTTTTGAGTATCTGCGTGCACTCAAGCCCTCAACATCAGAAACGTTTGACGGGATTCCCCAAATAATCTATCGCAGATGCGCAAAGACTCTATTCCGTCCGTTGACGCATATCTTTAACATATCACTGTATTATGGAGAGGTCCCACAAATTTGGAAAAAAGCTGTCGTGACAGCAATTCCAAAAAAAGTAGATGCACGCTTTCTCGCAGATTTCAGACCTATAAGTCTAACTCCTACGCCGGTGAAAATACTTGAAAAAATTATTCGCTCTAACCTCCTTTCCTGGCTTGAGAAGCACAATATAATTCAATATAATTCCAGAGGAGCAACATGGCTTCTTATCAGGAGCATCTACTACAACCTTACTTACTGACTCTTTACATGACTGGGTATCAGCGATAGCAAAGGGGGGTCCGTTGACATCATTTACTTCGATCTTTCGAAAGCATTCGATAAAGTAAATCACCGCCTGCTTCTTTTGAAGTTAAAAAATCTAGGATTGGATGATTCACTATTGGGCTGGCTTGAACACTACTTAGTAGACAGACATATTACTGTAAAGGTTGGGAACAATTTCTCTCAGGAACACAGCTGCCACAGTGGGGTTCCACAGGGGGGTGTTCTTTCCCCTCTTCTATTTCTGATTTATACCGCGGATTTACCCTCTGTGCTGAAAGTTAGTCCACATATTAAAGTTAGGATGTTTGCTGATGACATTAAAGTGTACGCTAGCTATAACGAATCTTCAGTCCCCGCTGTACATGCTGCACTATCCAGATCGATTGAAGCCATGTTGAATTGGTCCAAGATCCACGGATTACCACTTAATCTAAACAAAACAGCAGTTTTACATCTGGGAAAACTTCCCTATAATGACTACTTTTAAATAATAATCTGTTGAGTCGCAAGGAAGTAATTAAAGATCTTGGCATTTTGGTTGATTCGGATCTTTCGTTCTCAAACCACATTGCCCAAGTTTCTGAGAAGGCCCAGAGAAAGTTATTCATGATTTTTCGCAACATACACTCCAACGAGCCCAAAATTTTGATACGTCTGTACTACTCCTATGTTTTACCCATTTTCGAGTATTGCTCTCAGGCATGGAATTCATACCTTGCGAAACACATCAAAAAGATTCAAGGAATTCAACAGACTTTTACGAGAATTCTATTCTTCAAGGTTTATCAGTCGAAAGACTTCCAGAAATCAGTCCCATCATATATTGAACGATTAAAGATACTAAATATGGATAGCTTAAGAAAGAGGAGGCTGATTAGGGACCTGTGCTTTGCCTTCCATATATTAAAACTTGACCTTAAACTGAGACCATCAAAATATTGGAAATTCAGACCGAGCTATGGAAGAGGAGGTAGGTTAACTTTAGATCACAATTTGTCACATTCTAAGATGTGCTCTATTGTTGATAACTCATTTTTTGTCAGGACATCTAGGTGGTTGCGCCTGCTTCCAACAAATGTATTGGGTATTCGAAGTGGTTTTCTTTTTCGCAAATTTTTACGGAAAATCGATTTCTCGAGGACTTTTGGAGTATGAGATCTGGGAAAGCGGAAGCTTATTCGATTCTGTTGATTACAAGCTTTATCCTTTGTTTTACGTACAATGTATTTGGGATGATGTTGCCCATAATGAGCTGTGCAAAATTTCGGTGATTTATTACAAACTAGACTCGCACTTATTCTATTGAATGATTTGACCCATAACGGGCGTCTTGTCCCATATTTCTACCGTTCTTTTTTGTCCTAATGCTTATCGCAATACCAACGCCATGAGATGTGACTGTGAGTGGTGGCTGAAAGAGGTGTTCCCGCCGAGATACGCATGGAATTAAGCCCAGACTCCTCGGTGCTCACCGCTCCATTCGTCGCACGAAAGTGATCTGCCTATTACTCTAATTTACCCAGGTACATCACGTCATGGTACGTCTTGGTATAGCGTGAGCAGTTTTAACCACGGAAGAAATTTTTCTGCTCATTATCTCCAAGCCCACTAAATCATAGTCTATCACCTCGAAGCAAGTCTAACTCATGGGTGGCAACATCATTTTGTCGTTTTGTTTACTGCAGTATTCTGTCCACTCACATTTTATTACTAACTACTTGAGAGGAAGCTGTTCTGTTACTAACACCAAGTTCTTTTAGTAATTGGTGCACCTCGAGTGTAAAGAATAAATAAATAAATAAATAAATAATATTTGGTTTCGCAAAACCTCACCGATAATTGTCGTCAGACCATTCCTTCCTCCAATAAGAATGGGAGGATCAAAAAGCTCGACGAGTAGAAGTCGCGCATACAGAACGAATACCAGATTGATCCTCGTTGACAGGTCTGCTTTGCGCCTTTGTAGTGAAAGAACTAAGACCGAACACTTGGTCGATCATTGATGCAGTGTGAAATGTAGACCATCTAAGACGAAATGAAGTGCACTGCTCAACAGTTGCACGAGGAAGAAGCACCAAAACACTGTCAGAAACGAAGCAACCCCAAATCAAGGTCATGGCGACTTTGTGGTGACTAGCTGCGAAAATCGCTCACAATTGCCTATTTAGTCTTTCTCACTTGAGACCTACTTCCAATACATAAATGAAACTATTAAGAAACTCCACTGTGTGCGCCCAGCGTTACTCAATAAAATGGATTCTATACTCTTATACAGCACCGTCTATCCATATCTCGCACCTCAAACCCCCTGCAGGCTGGAGCAATCAAGCAAGGAAGCAAAGCATGAAAACGCGCATTATTTTTGCACCAACCTCATGTAATCTTTCATGTAAATTCGCTGCATTATAATGACGCTCTACACTTCTAAGTGTCCATCTGCTCCACAACTGCAGCCTGTCGAATTTCGCAACCAAGATCTTGTTCAAACTTCAACAATCTTGTTGGTAACCACCAATCATGTTCGCCGAATAAAGGCGGCGGCGGACGCAGAAAGTGGGCGTGAGGGGTAAGCGTGGACGAAAAGCGGAGTTTTCACAGGCACTGGGGGTCCAAACAGCTGGAATTTTGAAAATAATGTACTATAACACTAATTTTGTTTTCAAATACTTGAAAATACATGCTGAAAAATTTCGTCTAGCTTCTCGCTGTCTTTCGCAAGAAATTTGGATGAAAATCATGAAAATAGCAATCTGTGAATGCTTCGCCAGTGCCCCCCCCCCCCACCTCGTCCAGAGGCTTCAACCAAATATTTTTGTTTAACACTGTTTGACACTGACACGAAAGGTATACATTTACTGTAAAGACCATATTTCCTCGTCTTTCGATCGGGAGATAGCAAAGACAGTAGATCGGCTACTTCTGAGCTTGAAAAAAATCCACGTTAGTCCAGCTAACACCGAGGCGCCAACGAGGCCTATGCCTACTCCGAGCACAATTCTCGGCAGCTCTTTGGTATTGAAGTAGATGTAGTTATGGGCGTAGTCCATCATCTTCACCTCGATAGTAACCCAGAACGAAGGTATGAATGAGTTGTAAAGCTGTTTTGCTTCCCTGAAATCAACAAATTTTATTCCACTTGAGGATCACTGTTTCCCGTACATGTTTATGAATTGTAGAGAAACCCAATCAACAACAAAATGTGCTTGTTTACTTTGTTTATTTTCGGCTAAGTGATGCATAAATCTGCGAGCTATTTGAGAGGCGGTGATTTTTGTGAGCTACCATTGACAGGAAGCTATTACAGCTTCTACCTGAGAATAATTCAGAGAACCACTTACGTGAACGAGGCATCATTGTAAATTGGAACTGAGAACTGCATGCGGAAGTGCCCACCGACAGTAGACCCGGTCACCTGAAAGAGATCTCAGTACATCGTTCATCTATCAAAATAATGTGGAATGGACTCTTTTGAGCACTACTTCATAGTATGAACTCATCAGCATGCGCGAGAGGCCTGAGCGAAGAAGAGTCGCACAAGGATTTCTTTCTCCCGCTCAAGAGTTCTTTTCTTTTCCCGTTCAGTCATCCCAACTTTCCAACCCTCTCAAATAATTCCGTTTTTTTTTTCTCAGGTTTGCCCATCGTTGTGAACATTGTGGATGGCCTTTGTTACTTCGTAAACAGTATAAGAGCAGATTCGCAAGCACAACGAGTCAGGTTTTTAGAGCAGCTTACCGGCTGGATGTCGAATGAAGCTGGGTAATGAGCAGTGCTGTTTGGATTGAGTCCCATCACATTTTCGCGGACTTCTGGAGGTGACCATAAGAAATGTGGCGGTGAGAGGAACCCAGCAAACGGAAGTGGAACATTTTGGCCTATAATACTCTATCATAAGATAGCGACTTCTGATTGCAAACCCTCAGCCTAGATCATCTACATTTACTTTATTCATTGATTCTTTCATTGTTTCAGTTAATCATAACTTTACTATGGGTGTTCCATACAAAACGCGTAGAAAAATGCGAACTGAAATGGACAGCACAATCACTGTTGGTCATCATTTTTCAGATTTACAGCTAAATTTATATTACTTTAATAAAGGCATATGAATATGTCATTGTTAACAAGCACCTCCTAACATACGAGAACATTTTTTTTTCTTGAGGCCGGGCATGATCAGCAATGTTCTTTTTTCTCCTGCTCACGTGAACTGTGGAATCCTCTAAATGTTGTTAAAGATCCATGCATACCTGGCAAACACCGCAGTGGAATTATCCCAGGAGGAAGGAATACGGTATTGTTGTAATGTGTGCCTTCAACATTGACGTTTTAAAAAGTTGCTACTTGTCTATGGCGGTAAGACTGAACAATGCACGATGCTCACCGTTGCAGCAGTTGTTGCACCAGAACTGCGACAAAGAGCAGTCGATCTTCGAACAACCGTCAGCGTATGGTGTGTACTTGTGGTTCGCTCCACACGGCCATGTAGGGAAATAGTCCTTGGAGTATCATATTTGAAATTGCTCAGTTGACGTAAATGTGTGCTCAGCTAATTGAGTAGTATTTTTGAGCATATTTTCAACCTTGCTGGCCACAGAAAATTCTTGAAAATCAATGCAAACTGTTCAAAAACTAGAACCGCTTGAAAAGAAAAATTTTGATGTTGCTCGTCGTCCTCAACGACCGTTTATCTCCTGAAGGAAACTTAGCCCAGAGCACTTCACTCTGCGTCTCTTCGCATACCACATTATTTGTCTTGGGCTCGAAAACATGGCGATCATCATATTCCAGCGCGATGAGATCAACGCCCTATACATGCGCGCTCCCAGCACTGCCATTGATGGTGATCTCCCCACCCCACAGGGTTTGGAAATGAACGTGCATGCGATCAGCGCCTCAGATGTGATGGTAAGTTTTGCAGGCAGTAGATCTCACCCCAATGACATTTTACTGCGGGGCATAGCAGGCACACGAAAAGGTTTTCTTCTTCAAATGTCCTGTAAAACCTAAACAACCCCGCATGTGGTGAAGCATCTCATATCCTTCCTATATTGCGAGGATACTCTGTTGCGATTGGTTATATAGTCTTCAGAATATAGCTAAGTGAGGAGGAGAAATTGACTTTTTCAAGGAAAGCCCGAGGCGCGCACTCGGGTAAAGCACGACAATCGGCCACTCAACAGATCAAGGAGCGCGTGGAAGTTTCGAGCTGGGTTCAAGAAATCACGATAGCGACCACCCTGCGCGGAAAGACAGGATTCGCAGATGTGCTCCTCTTGGCCGGTGATCTTCTCCGGCCTTCTCTCATGTATTCTGCCCCATTGTTCCTGTTAGTAAACGTTACACTTCGGCTCTAGCGTGACTGTGTGTAAAGGGTCTCTGCCCTAACTTTCCTTGGGTTAGCAAAAAGAAAAACAAAAACCTGACTGGAGTACGCTGAACGATCTTTTCATCATGGCAAGAACTTTGTGTTGTTACCTGTGGCGAGAATCTATCAACGCCAACTACAGCGATCTCCCAGTCTTGACTGTTTTGCGTAAAATTCTTCATGTAATTATGCTACTATTTTTGCATAGATGTGCCTAAAGATTGTCTAAAGTTAAAATTTTGCTAATTTGCTCACCACCATCTCCTTGTTTTCATATCTATAGCCCTTGTTCAGTTCGCTAGTCGTGTCGTACGTGTCTTCATCCATCTTGAACGTCAACGCATCTATGCCATTCACTGTTGTATCGGAATCGTAGTGCAAATAAAACGACATGAAATGAAGATTATATCGAGTAGTACGGATATCAACAGCTGGAAAGTATCATTATTTGTATCATTGATCCACTCAACAGCTATAGGAGTGTATACCTGCAGGCGAATGACTGAAACTGCTTCAGTTTGTCATCCTTCGTCAGGCCAGGTTTTTGGAATGTCCCATCCAAAAATAGAGAATATCTGAGGCCTATTCGACATTCATCTGAAGATCCACTCACCTCCGCTGTTGGTGATATCGCTCGAGTAGGAATCACCCCACCATGGTAGATTTGTCATATTAGCCCACTTTTGAATAAGCGCTAAGCTGCAAATAAGGTGCAAGAACACCAGTGTAATTACCTGAACCAATTACAGAAGAAAAACTACGGAATTGCCTCACTTATCTGTGTTGTCTTTTCCGGTCTTCACAATGTAGTCCTCGTCATTGGTGTGGTTGTACTAAACGCTAACAAAATTAACACAATGAGGAAGGCAGGGAATGGGCGATCCCCTTCACTCCGAGTTTGCCGAATTCGCGAAATTACTGTATAAAATGGACAGAAATTCAGCATTGACTTAACCTCACTTTTATTAGTACTATTTAAATGATACACGAATAATATTTAATTATTTGATCCAAAAAATAATCTTTTGTCAATTTCATTATCGAATTTCTCGAAAGCCGGGTGGACACCCCAGCCTTTCCCAACTTCCGCCCACCCCCTCCCTCCCGCCCCTCACCCTCTCACCCAATTTTTGCGCCTTCCACTGGAATCACATGCAATAAAAGGAAAAGAACCTAAAAAGAAAAGTGGATAGAAAATCACTGCAAGCGGTGAGCCTGCATCATCTTCTGAATTTTCGCATATTCTTCTGCAGTAGTGTTGTACGATCTGGATGGAAATAAATTTTCTCTGGCAAATCTTCCAATATTTCGCGCTAAAGACCAGCGAAGTCGTACGTACATAGAGACATTATGTCTGACCTGTATTCATTCACATGAACCTTTTTTAACTTATTCTAGTAATAATTATTTATCTATTATAACCATATGACGTTGATAGGATTTTCAGAATGGCCAAATAACTGTTCTCTTTTAAGGAATACAACTACATAATTTTCTACTCACTAATGGAAAATATCCCATAGCAGGTACATTGGGAAGAGCGATGGGATTCCCCAAAATGGTTAGGAGCGTCTGAAGAGAAACATTGAAGATAATAGCAGTAGCAGTGAAAATTACTAGGGCTCACCTTAGTCAAGTTGCTATTGATCAAAGTAATCAGAGGATCTGGATACGACTCAAACGACACTCCACCCTGGGTCACCACTCTGTAAGCATTGCATATCTATTGCCGCTACTGTTACTATCCGAAATCATTGGAAGTTAATTCATTACTTCCCATGAAACGAGATGAAGAACATAAAACTCTTCCCACCTTAGAGGCGACTCGCCTAAGAGCAGAAGTAGCCCGTTCAGTAGCATCGCAGCGACCTTGCCCATATTCTGCTGTTGCTTCATGTACACCGCTGACTGTAATGGTAGGTAACTGACTATAACAACCAAGTAACTAAAATTGACAACTTCCCTCAAGCCATTTGAGGACTTCAAAAGGTCTACTTCATTTTCGTAGGGGTTATACTGGGAATGGCTTGCTCATTTGCTGGTAACTACAGCCACCCATGGTGTTGCATCGTGAAAATAAAAGTCGGGGAGAGGAGGGGGGGGGGTGGGGGAGAGAGATTTTCTACATGTATCTGTACTATCCTTCCTCCTCCAGCAGTCTTCTTGTGTGATGGACTGCGAAACCTTTTCGGATATCCGTTCACCTACATAATGTGCACTTTAGAGTGCTTCATAGCACTTGGATACTCTAAATCATAAGGAAGCTACGCAACCTAATTTCCTTGTTTACATTTTTCATGAAAACGTGCCCCTAGATTAGATTCATGCATTAATTCCCATCTCGTTCTCCATCATCCGCACAGATGACTCTATGATCGTTGACATTTATAGAAAAATTCTACAAAGCAATTCTAACGAATTCGTGTGAAAAGACTTGTACATCTTGGAGGTGGTCAGAGGGGGGGGGGGGGGGGCGATACATAGACGAGCCAACCTTGTAATAAACTTCACAACAATTGTTTATGACGTTGCCTTGAAACTGTTTTTCTAACAATAAATGCATATGTGAATTTCGTATGCTGCTGTAATAAAGTGAGGGCGCACTTAATTCTTTTTTTTTCTCTCGAAGAACATGAACGCGCTATCACTCGCTGAACAATTAAGTATTATACTATCTTACCATGAAGGCCGGATTTGAAACGTAGAGAAGATCTTCAAGTTTGCAACTGCTGCAGGAGTCGGCTGGGGAGAATACCTATAACTACTATAGAAAAAATTACAGCATTAGTCCAGAGGTTGGTGTAAAAACGGCAAACAAACAGAGCCAGTGTAGCTCTGAGCTGTCCTCTCATTTAATAACTTACCCAGGTTTTGTTGTTTTTGTAGTACACTGCGTTGGAATTATCTCGAAAGTCTATCTCTTGCTTGAATTCGGTTTCTCTAGAAATAGGTAGTATTCAGTGACGAACGCAGAAAGTGAACGGGTGGGGGTGGTTGCACGAGATACGTTCCCCAAATACGGCCAGAGCTTGCCGAGCACCGTAAGTCCTCTCGCTTTCTGCGTCTCCGATTACTAACGGGTCCCTGTACTGCCTCCACCCACCATCCCCCTGTCTATGTTCTAGCCCCTCGCGGCCGCCGCAACGCAGGTGGGGAACGTATCTCATGTAATCGGTGGGGGTGGGGGGACATGGGAAAAAGTAGCGTCTTCGCTGCTTTGGTGACTTGACGAAAAATAAATTCAAATAATAATTCAAATAATAAAAATATTAGCTATAATGGTGAATAATTAACGAAAATTATTGCTAGAATAATAGTAAAAATAAACATTCAAAAATAAACTCATACAAGCAGTTTCAAAAATTTGGCTACTCATTCTCGGGAGACTACGGTTACGCGTTGCCCTTTTCAAGAAAAAAATTTACGCTGACAGAAAGGTCTCGCGCGTCCACTCTGCCTTCTTGAGAGTTCTATTGCTCAGCTCCTATATATAAACTCAAAATTTCAGAGCACCAATAGGCAGAATCCTGGTTCTCATGAAACCATCTGCTATAGATTTTCTTCGCGATAAGGAGAAAAACAGAGGTTCAGAAAGTAAGGCCTACACCTACATACCTTGGGAAAACCGATGAAATTGACATTTTATCTTTTAATCCAGCTCCAACTGACTCCGTGCTCGTGGTGAGCAACGTTAAGGAAGCCCCCATAGAGCCTCAGCACATACTCGAATTTGGTTTTGATTACTCATCCCAGGGCTCAGATATATGTGGCCGCCCCTGTATGTAGCACCACCCACATTCATGGACTTTCTCAAAATACCTTTCAATTATCTGAAGCCCAATCCAGTGTGCGCAGGAATTTTCGAGCAGTCACTAAAGTAAAATTTTTCCTGCAAAATTGAAAAAACTGATGCGGATGTTTAAAAAATAGCATAAATATGTAAAGCAAATATTTGAAAAATAATGATGGGGTTGGGAAACTGTAGAATTTCGAACATAGAGCCAAGAGAAATTCTGATCAAATAGTGAGATAGATCTTCAACTCACGCCCAGGAGTACGGTCCCAGCTCGACTAGTCGCGCTTTCTCTCCATTGTAGAGCACTTCGTCAGGGTTGGTTATGTTGAAGTAATAAAAATTATAGTACTGTACAGCAGGCAAGCGAGACCAGAAATAGGTAGCAGTGGGGAACTGACCATCCTTCTCCTGCCTGAAAATGAACCCCATGTTGGACTTTGTGGCAAATGAACGGGGGTGTAAACTTTGATATTCTTTGATTTTTCTTGCGCAGCTAATCTTCACATGACGGTGAATGAGCGAAAGCTAATGGTTGCAGCCGACAGTTCTTTTTTATGACAGTTCGATCTTGATCTTAGAAAGTGCCACCGGTTGCGGGACATCTAATACCCAACCTGACCGGGGGCGTGGCCGACCAAGTGCAAGCACCAGACGGTACTATGACTAAAAGGCAGTGGCGGACGCAGAAAGTGGGCGGGAGGGGGGGCGTGGGAAGAAAAGTGGGGTCTCCGCCGTTTTGGGGACCCAGACGGAAAATAAAATTAATAATAATATTAATTATAATAATAAACAATAAATAAAAAATATATTAAAAATAATAATAAAAATAAACAATTAAAAATAAACTAACACAAGATTTTTATTTGTATTGTAAAGTAATTTCGAAAATTTGGCGACCCATTCTCGGGGGGGGCGCCCCCCCCAGCCCCCCCTTCCCCCCTGCGTCCGCCACTGCTAAAAGGTGATTTATATAGGAGGATTAGGACACTCTTGCTTACAGAGTTCTATTCAGAGAACCTTCCAAAAGATTCGTCAGTACTGATGTACCTACAAGAATTGCAGCAGACGGAATTCTGGTTGAAGTGTTCTTTACAGTTTCTGCTGCGCTTCTTCAGCATCAATTAGGCACACTAGTCCTTCAGAAAGTGGCTCAGAAAAAGACTAGAAGTCTTTTACAGTCTCAAATAATCCATAGAACTCATCTGCAATTCTTCCAAGACCAAAACCCTGTACTGAGCAATTTCATTGACTTCCAAGTTACTGCTTACAAATAATGCTGAGAAGGATCCCTCCATGCGCCCGCCGCGATTGGCCCGGAATGAGGTCGGGTATTAGATGTCCGTAAACGAGTGCCACCATGTTACCCATTCTTGCGAGTCAGTCTACCGAAATATCCCAGAGTTTGTAAGAAATCGATGTTCAAGTGAGCGAATCACCTTCCGAAACTCTAAGTGAACAGCAAGTATTTCGGGAATACTTTCTAGAACTACTCTTCTTTTCGGTTAACCTTTTTTAGTGTTTTTTTTCCTTTTCCTGAAGCTAGGGACCAAAACCTTACTTGAATCTGACATGCTGATCATGACCATGAAGTTGGTGCGCGACTATGAACGTATGAAATGGATAAACAAATAAATAAATAGAAGGATTCATGCTCACAACAACTAGAGTGTTTTAAAACTTTGAAAAAGTCATTGAAGGCACTGGGACAACGTGTACGCGAGCCCCATCTCCATCCTCTTTACTAATCTCCCAAGCAGAATGTTAGAGATGACAATATTGGAAGTCTCAGAAATTACTTGTGCACTATTTATTGCTCCTTTCTAAACGGTATAGTCTACAGAAAACAACTGCCCATTATTTTTGAAGCTAGATTTTCTGATCTACTAGAAAAACCACAGAAATACAATACAACGATAATATGTACTTGTTGAGAGTAGGCGCCTTGATTTTTCCAAAATGTCCACCGGTGCAGTCAATTTTAAAGTACGGAGTGTTTATTCTTCAAGGAATGGTTTGTCGCATTTACATTATACCCGTTCTTAGCCATTTTCGGACTCTTATGGAACTACAGTGGACGTCAATGGTGGTGGCCCATCCGCGGCCTCGAGAAGAACGCCGTGCAACCCCGCGGTTTCGTTTGCAGACGGAATGCTATTTCTTGGGTCTTTTCTTCCCGATTCGCTCGAAAACCTCAAGATCGGGTAGAAAAGTTGCTAGAAATAGCATAACAGCAGCAGAAGACATCGGTTATGGCGTCCTCCCCGGGCCGCGTATGGACCACCGCCATTGGCGTCCACTGTACTATTCGAGGTCAGGACTCATGAAATACAAACGAAGCAAGCCTATGATGGGTAGCCTGACTACCAGAGAGAGCATATAGAGGTATGATGGACAGGACGTCAAATTTGGTCCGCTAGACTGGTTTCCTGATTATACGTTCATGAATCCCAACCCGGAACTTTACTGATGTTCTATCAGCCTTACATTTTCAGTGTTAGTACAGCAGGATCCTTACATACTGTTACTCTGAAAAATGCGATCGCTTCTGCGAAAGTCACATTGAGAGTTGTGACATGGATTCATTTTCGTAAACAAAGTGTTCCTTGACCTGGTTGCAAAATGTGCACTCGAACCTTTCATTACGCTGCTTCCCGTGGGATAAAACAGGAAAGCGTACGGAATACCAGATGGGAACATTTAATGGAAACAATCAGTGGATGAGGCTGATGCATGGTAAAGCAGTGTCGACCACGAATAACTGATAAAAGCTGATAAATAAGATCTGTTTTCAAGTTTCCGAGCACCTGCAATTACGGCAACAATGAAATATTCTTAAAGTAACAATAACTTTTTGATTACTGCGTCCAACACTACCCACACACAGAACTTTCTATTCTTTCTATTGACTTTTTTTCTCGAAAAAACTAGTAAGATTTCAACCGGTCCATCACTTAGGATATGTAAAGGTATTTTGAACATTTGATTGAATTGATTTCTTAAGAGAGATGTGGATACAGTGTAACCATCGTGATTTTTTAAACTCTTTCTTCTTTAATGCCATCTCTACAAATCGTGTAGATGAACGTGAGGATCAAAGAATGCATGAAGCCAAGAAACAATCTTATTCAGGACAAACACAACAAACCTGAGGTAAACTTGAGTTTTCACTATAGCAGGAAAAATTGCTATCGGAAACGGAGCCAACAGGAATACGCCGAATAGAAAAATAGCGGAGAGTAACAGTATGAGTAACACCACGCTGCAGGTTCGCATCGTCCTGTTACTGAGGTGCTCTCTTATCTTATTCTTTGATAAGAAGGTTGTTAATAGCTGCAACCTACCAGGGTCCCACTCTTCTGAGGTATTCTCAATAGGCAGTGAGGCTTCAGGTCAACTGATGCGAGAGCGCTTATTCGAATATTCGAATAACGAAAATTTCGAATTATTCGAATACTCCGTAACTGCTCAAAAATGACATCACATGATGAAGTGGGACGAGGATTTTAGAACTGGAACGATCACTAACCTTCCACATTAAAAGAGAAAAAAATGCCGCAAAATCTTCCAGGAGTACATATCTCAGCTCAAAGTTTAACACAAAAATTTCATTCAGCATGCTTCTTAGCGTTTATTCATCGTTACTTTTAAGAAAGGGTGGTTCAAATGCTCAATGGTCACCCCTATCTTCACGGGTGTGCGTGGCTGTAAGCAACGTAGGGAGGGCGCCCGTTTGGGATCAGCTAAAAAAGGGGCGTGGCTGTGGGTGTCCCGCGGGTACGCACGTAGCGCGTAGCCGCTAAGTGACAGCCAGGACAGCTCACGCAGAGGGATGAAATTCTTGAAGTGGATTTCTCGAAACCCTACAAAATTTTTCCATAGAAGGCTATTTGCTGTGCTGATAGCGGAATCGGTGTCAATGTTGTCAAATGACGTCACTTTTATCCACTTGAAGACCTAAACTTCGTGTTCAGCTCGTGGTAACCCCGCTGCACAATTTTTAAGAGGATTCATCGTATTTGGTCCCGACTCAGAACCGTATTACCTTTGATTTATTAAAGATTTTCGAACCTTTTTCTTTCGAATAGACCCTTTAGCTGACAGTTTTGTTTTGAATGCTCCGTAGCGGTGACTCATCATTGTTAGTTAGTAAATGTAGTTGAAACGCGCTACATTCACAACTTTCTATTTGAGTTGGTGTAGCTGTCAGCAGAAGCATCGTAGCACTTGTATATCCATAGGCATCATTGGCCACGCCCCTTTTCTGGTTGAGCCCAAACACCCCGCCGCCGCACCGTAGCACTTGCATATCCATGGACCATCATATGATACGTCCTTTTCCGACGGGACCAAACGCTATGGCGCCGGTCAACTATTGCTATTCTCAGTCTCACTGTTCGTCTTAGTACTAGAATAATTAGTAAAAGCTAACAAGAAAGTCATTATTGGAAGCTATATGGTTGCTCAATAGAGAGGACATCGAACGCTGTTTGATGACTGAGAATTAGGACAAGGGTTGTTTTGCCCTTTTATTTCTACCCTCTCTCATTTTTTTCTTGGAAGGCGCACTATCATCTGACACGTTAGGAAAAAAGAGCACAAAAAGAGAATTTCTTTACTACATATATGAACCCTACCCCAGATTTTCATCTGAGCTCCTCCGCTTTCACAGTAGGCTATTTTCGCGGTCGATTGATGTATCCCTGGTTATGCCTTGTTGATCAGCGTTGTCTGCATCTCGTTCCCTCCAAATAATCTTTCAGAAAGCGCGAACTGTAAGTGGATGTAATCCTGCCGCCTGTTCTGTCCTCAGCTAGTGAACATAAGGAGACCGTCACCTGTCATAGGTCCTGCACTGACAACAAAATGACGAAATGTAAAAAATTCATTAACAACAATAAAATTTCAACAACTGTCCGCAAGATCCCGCAGGGGATCAAACGTTGGCATAAAAAACTACTTAATAAATAAAGCAGATCTGGAAACAAAAAAAAAATGACACTAAGTATACGGAACTAATAAAGAGCACTTTGGGAAGTAATGCATAAAGCTTTGAACCGTAAAATTTTGAGTGAAACGGATGAGAGTAAAGCCTTTCAGAAGCGCATACTGTTCTTCACCCCTGCTCTTTCTTCTTCACCTCCGCGGTGTCAAACGAAAATAAGATCTGTGAGCTTGGGCCAGCAATGGGCGTGCTTGCCATCTGCATCGACGAAGAGAAATCAGAATTAAGTAAGCATTGTTCAAGGGAAGTAGTGGGTTTCAGATCCGCATGTTTCCTATCCCGGAGAAGATTACGACGCGTCTGCAAACAAAGGGGAATTACCACCCCAGAAATGTGCTCATGCAGTAAATCAAAATCAGGAACACAACCAATCTCACTTGACTTGTATCTGTCAGTGTGGGCTCATAATCAAACACAGTGAATTGCCGATATCGTGTATGGAAGCGTGGAATTCTACGCATAATAGTGTATTTTATACACTTCCACAGGAAAACCAAACACAAACCAAACAGCGCAACGCCGATGATCAAGATGACTAAAAAAATGTGTTGCCGAACTGACCAAATAAACGCTCAAAAATACGAAAACTCACACAAATTTGTCAACGAAAAGGTGTTGATGTCTCCCAAAGCCTTTGCCATAGCAAGAGCTGCTGAGCCAAACAATATGAGAAGTATAATAACGGAACAGGTATACTGGCACCAGTACCTCACAAAGAAATCTCGCAGCGACCCATACTAAAAACTATTCTTACTTGTGAGCACTGGAAGAAGTAAAACAGAGTTAGTCATGAAAGTTTCTGGCAAATTTTACCTCCACAAAACGATAAGAAGCACCACATACACTGCACTGTCGTGACAACTTCAAACGGTCGACCATACAGCCGTGATGACAGCTGATGCTGTAAAAATAAGCGACCCTAAGAGACATTTTGCTTCGTTTCAAATGTAACCATGTTACTGTAGTTACTCGTTTTCTTTTCATGCATCTAGCTTTGTTAACAAAAAATCGCGAAGTCACCTAAATCATGGCAAAGTGTGCACAATTGAAACGATCATGACTATTAATAAAACTCTTCTTCAAAGAGTGTGTTTGCGTGTGAAACAAAATCCATGCATGATCAGTGATGGTGATCAAGGGGTCACATAGAAAGGAAGAGATGGGTGTGGTGTGGTTCAAAGCATGAAGAGAAGCTATAATGAATAGGGATGTGCAGACAGGTGAAACCACCGCTGTGTGAAGGGTCCTACCAAAGTGGGAAAATGCGAAAAACACCTGGAGACGGGTTAATGGTGTGGTAAGGTTGTGCCAGCGCCAAAAGTGAGGAAACGTCTGCAGATGGGTCCATTTCCGCGTGAGAGGTGCCCCGGCATCCAGTAGTTGCAACTATCTGCTGTATGCCTAATCGGGGTGACCTTAAATCTCTTTCAATGGTCTTCGCTTTATCTCATTTCCTTCTGAGAAGTCCTTACCTTCTCCAGCTTTTTGCATACCCATGCTGACCGCTATCAGTTCCTCTACCACAGCGGCTAAGAACATGTATCATATTCTGGGTCATTAAACTAAATCAATTGCACTCAATCATTCATAGCAGACTTGGACAAATATCTAGAGGGCTGGTCACCCGCAATATGCGAGAACAGTTTCATTGACACTTCTGCAGCGACGGTATAAGGGATACGGTGACGGTGATGATTGGTTTTGATTATCATGCAGAGTGGTCACACATCAATCTAAAGTGATTTTGTCTTCACGTGAGTGAAATATGTAAGAGAAGCGAGCATTAGCAGAAGTTAGGAAGTCCGGCGTCAGCCGGACGGCAGACTGATATAACTGCGCAAATCCTTACATTTGAAAAATGACAAAAAAAAAGACAAAAGAAGACTTGCAAGAAAAAACGAATTTTCTACGACCCGATAAATCATCATAAAAGTCGAGATAAACTAAGAATCAAGGCATAATTGAGGAATCTCTCGTCAGACAAACTTACTCGCAAAAACACGGTCGTATCATCTGTGCATCATGTCGTGGACGAGCGTTGAAGCTCACGGATGATTTTCCACAGATGAAACATAATTTCGAGCAATTATAAGGACTGTGTGTCACGGATCCTTTTACGTACTTTGATAACGGCTGGAACTACAAAAAACAATAGAATCTTTACTAAGAAATTGAAAAAGAAAAAGAAATGAGCTACCGGTTTTTGCCAGATCTCGCCACAGACGATGCATTTCCGAGAAAGCCATTTTTCGTCATTGATGGAACAGAGAGTGTGAACTTCACTTGATGAAAGCAAAATAATATTGAAATGCAAAAAAAGTCATCCATGAGAACTAATTTAATATCATGACTTATAATAACGGGCTTAAACTGTTTTCATGTCTGTCTGTATGTAAGTATGTATGTGTGTCAGACCGTTACGAAATTCTACGATTGGTCAATGATCGTGATTGTGAGATCACATAAAAGCCTAGGAATGGGTGTGGTATGGTTGAGTGGGGTAGGGATGAGATCGAGAAGAAGGTTGGACAATGTGCAACGGGTCCGTCAATGGAGTCAATACAGAAGGGCTGCGCCGGCGCCCAGAAGTGGGGGAGACGGGTCCACCACTGTGATAAGGGTGCGCCGGAGCCCAGAAGTGAGGGAGATGGGTCCACCACTGTGATAAGGGTGCGCTGGCGCCCATAAGTGAGGAGACGGGTCCACCACTGTGATAAGGGTGCGCCGGCGCCCAGAAGTGGGGTAGACGGGTCCACCACTGTGATAAGGGTGCGCCGGCGCCCAGAAGTGGGGGAGATGGGTCCACCACTGTGATAAGGGTGCGCTGGCGCCCATAAGAGAGGAGACGGGTCCACCACTGTGATAAGGGTGCGCCGGCGCCCAGAAGTGGGGGAGATGGGTTCACCACTGTGATAAGGGTGCGCTGGCGCCCAGAAGTGGGGGAGACGGGTCCACCACTGTGATAAGGGTGCGCCGGCACCTAGAAGTGCTGGAGACGGGTTCACTGCTGTGATAAGGGTGCGCCGGCGCCCAGAAGTGCTGGAGACGGGTTCACTGCGTTGGTAAGGGTGCGCCGGCGCCCAGAAGTGGGGGAGACGGGTCCACCACTGTGATAAAGGTGCGCCGGCGCCCAGAAGTGGGGGGATGGGTCTACCACTGCGATAAGGGTGCGCCGGCGCCCAAAGGTGGGGGAGACGGGTCCACCACTGTGATAAGGGTGCGCCGGCGCCCAGAAGTGGGGGAGACGGGTCCACCGCTGTGAAAAGGGTGCGCCGGCGCCCAGAAGTGGGGGAGGCGGGTCCACCATTATGATAAGGGTGCGCCGGCGCCCAGAAGTGGGGGAGACGGGTCCACCACTGCGATAAAGGTGCGCCGGCACCCAGAAGTGGGGGAGACGGGTCCACCACTGTGATAAGGGTGCGCCGGCGCCCAGAAGTGGGGGAGACGGGTCCACCGCTGTCAAAAAGGTGCGCCGGCGCCCAGAAGTAGGAAAGACGGGTCCACCGCTGTGAAAAGGGTGCGCCAACGCCCAGAAGTGGGGGAGGCGGGTCCACCACTGTGATAAAGGTGCGCCGGCGCCCAGAAGTGGGGGAGACGGGTCCATCACTGTGATAAGGGTGCGCCGGCGCCCAGAAGTGGGGGAGGCGGGTCCACCACCATCATAAGGGTGCGCCGGCGCCCAGAAGTGGGGAAACG
>JBAJFG010000018.1:0-10030 GCA_037903475.1 Ancylostoma caninum | reverse complement strand
TTCTTATTTCTAATCCAAGATAATAGCCAGTCTCTGGTTGAACGTGCGTTGCTGGATGCTACCGTAACTAGTACGATGTCGCCCATGAATATTACAACCATCAATTTCTGGTCAACCACCTCATATTTTTTGATTTCTACTCGTGTTTCCTGTTGATCGTCCACAAAACAAACTTCAAACATGCTTCAGACTTCGTGTGGGACTGTTTCTCCTTGTTTGACTCTTTCATTAAGTGGGAGCCAAGGCGAATAAAGACAGCTAGTATTAGTTACCTACTGAGAGCTGTGCGTCAATATCCGATGAAAATTTAGCACATCAAGAGTCATGTAAAAGAGTTGAGGCTGTTACAAGTGTCAGAATCTTCCACTGGATGAAATGATTATGTCGCAGAGAGAAAAATGAGGGCAGTTAAGGCTTGACTTCCACTGAAGTATGACATACAATTACTGCGGATTGTGAAGTTGCTGTGTCGAGCCTACGAAAATAAATAAGTACCTCACAGAGGCTTCCCTTTCGCATACTTGTGTGCCTCTACTTTTGCAGCAAAATGTCTTTAAGCCCAGAATTATATTATGTACGACCAAGTTGGGCACGTGTACTATCTACAGTCAAGTTGTGCGCAGGTACTATGTACAACCAAGTTGGGCACAGCTTTCAAATCAATATGCAGATGGCAGGAAACTTCGGCATACCTCACCAACTAGTAAGTTTGGAGATGAATGACCATCTGAGACTTCAATAGTGTTCTGTGATCCTTCATCGGAAGCTAAACTGCCTGAAAATTCAGAAATTCCAAAACTACTTCTCAAAAAAAAACGCTTAATGCCTGCTACAAACAGACAACTATTTCCTCTTCGTCTAACAATTTTCAAGTTCTACCTGCAATTTTCCACAGACTGCCTTTTCAAAGTTGATGTCTCCGATAAATAATCTATACTTCATGAACAGTTCCTCATACATAGGGTCATCTTTTCCGTGGCAACACCGTGATCGTCTCTCCAACCGCATAGGAATCATAATCATCAAGCGTGAAGAGTAATCTACCGCTGTATGAAATGAATAAGGCCACGAAGCGACTCATTTTTTACCCCGAGAGTGGTGCTTTGTGCTTTAGACCTATATATTCATGATCATGTCCAGCAGTAAAGTTAATTTCCTAAAAAAAAGTCCAAAATTACCCATGCATCTACACATTTTAAAACCAGTAAAATCGTGCGCAAGTCATCTGTTGCGCGAGAGATACTGAAGACGTCAAGTATCTACAAAAAAGCGGCAGCTGCATTTAGTGATAGCATAGGTAGTCTGTGGCCATGAAACTACAGCTGCCGCTTCCTGGTTAACTCATTAGGTCAAAAACTTCTGTGGCATGTTCCAATCCGACTTCACTACTAATTACTGAGAACATTCATGTGTGTAGACCGCAAATGAACCCATTGAACATATAAAACTCTGATGCACTGAATATACATATATGGTGGTGGCCATATATTGATCGCCCATGTTGAACGATGAGCTGAGGTTTGATTTTTTAATAGAGTTCCAGCACAGATTATGTACAAGGAAACAGCTGGAAGGTAAACCTCATACAGTACCAACACTCCTCGAAAAGCACACATGCTCCTCGCAAACCACTAAAGCTTGCTTCCGATTACTCATGCTTCGGCTGGAATGTGCGAAGAATCGTGCGGCACAAAATCATGGGAGCGCTAAACTTGTGGCCGCCACCGTAACTAGTGCAGGAGCTCAATTCAAGTTGAAAATTCTAGCTAAAAATAATATGACTAGGTGTCAAGTAATAAATATAATTTCAGCCAAGAACATAAAAACTGCTAGCAAATTTGGGACAAATACCTAGACCAAAGCTGGAAAACGTCTATTAATGAAGTAGTGCTTTAGAGTGAAAAGCACATACCTGTCCGGCCAGTAATTAATAGCTCTATCGTAGACAATGGTGAACTCTCAAGAGGGGTAGAGGCCAACATTCGCGCGCTGGCAACAGTGTAATGTGGGCGAAAAGTAGATAGTGACGGTACTGAAACAATGATGATGATCCTTATCGCCAGAAGTTAAAAACTCACGAGGAATGTGCACAACCATTATTTAAAAAATTGTCCTCATCGGAACTAGATTGGTGAAAAAAATTTTCGAGAAGGACTCGAACTGTAATATCTGGATATGCTGGGATGTTCTGGAAAGCCGTACAATAGCGCTAGCAGTCAAGTCAATTAATAGTCATCAAACCACAACAGCAGAAGCTAATGAGCTGAGCACATGTAACAAAAGCAGTCTGTCAAAGACTGGGATTTTGTTCATAGAATGTTTCCAAGCTGCCTTTCTGTTCTTTGCTTCAAAAATACCTGAACTTGGAAGAATGACACAAGTCTGATGCACTTTTGCACACCTGCTTATGGAAAGCTGAGCGAAACACGCCTTTTGACTGTTCTAGCATGTCCGCCGCGTGTATCACTATCAAGCGAACTTATCGAGTCCATAACCTGATAAATTCACTAGTGTCGAGGTGACGCAACCATTAGAGTTAAAGAGGTGTAGCAGATTCGCCGCCGCAACCGATATGCAACAAAACCAAGGTTAGTGGTTCGACCCAATATAGCTTTGAAAGCGATGAAAGCGCTATATTCCAATCTCCAACTCGTTGTATTTCATTTTTCAGGTTACTTCGAATCCATTGGAAACACCCATGAGCCCAACTGCGGAGAAGGCAAAAAGATTACATACCCTTGGTTTTTTTTAACTTCTAACTTCCTTTAGGGCAATGGTTTCAGCGCGCTCATCAAATTACCTTGTGATGAGGTGGTCGACATCCGTTCGTTGTTCGGTGGAACTGGTGAGCCCATGAGGATCGAGGTAGATAGGTTAAGATCGCCATTGGTCTCAGCTGGAGCACCAGAAGCACATGAAATCGGAGACACGAGAAGAGGACGCTGAAAATACATCCTTCGAATCTTATGAGATAATACTACCCTGTTGTATAAAAATATAACTTAGGAAATTCTTGCGCAAACCTTACAAGTGCGATTATGAAAGAATAAGTGGGTTGGGCACAGTTATGTGAAGAAGGGCAAAAAAAGCGAATTTAAGAGAAGGTAGTGACACCAATTTGGCTGCAATGATCTCAAATGTTGCCTTCATCATTAAGCCGAATTGGATTGTCACACCACTTTGCGACATATGATACATTTTAGTGCTACTGGAAGCCCGCAAAACTCATGTTCGTGAAGCGGGCTAGAATGGAACCATTTAATTTATCTACCTATTCTTCCAGAGGTTACTTTCTACTTCTTACCTCACGAATGAATAAATCAGATATCAATGTACTAGTCTGACAAACTCTTATCATTGTTTTACTGAGAATATTTGAACCAGTGGCGGACGCAGAAAGTGGGCGGGAGGGGGGGGCGTGGGAAAAAAAGTGGGGTCTCCGCCGTTTTGGGGACTAAGACGGAAAATAAAACTAATCAAAATATTAATTATAGTAATAAATAAGTAATAAAAATTATATTAAAAGAATAATAAAAATAAACAATTAAAAATAAACTAATACAAGATTTCTATTTGTATTGTAAAGTAATTTCGAAAATTTGGGCGACCCATTCTCGGGGGGGGCCCCCCCCCAGCGACCAATACCTTTCACATCAAAACAAAGCAACAGTGAAACAATTTAGTAGCTTTTGCTACTTAGAGCAGTAATCAATACGTCGGCACTGTATCTAGTCGGGAACCGTAGTCCCGGCGGTCCTGATTCAGTTCGGATTCCATCGCTGCCACTGCGCAACTCTGATGTGAAACCTTCCTTGACGGTTTCATTAAGGAAACGGACTAGTTCTGACATCATCTGACAGCACACATCACATGATCCTCGACAAGCTGGGGAAGAAAATGTCTGCAACAAATCGTTAGATTCTCAATGGCAAAGTCAGTGCGTGCCAGAACCAGCGCATCACTACAACGAAGTCACGTCAAGGCAGCCCTAACTAGCGGATGTGAAGCTGTGCCATCGAAAGAGCGTAAGTGGATAAGAATAACCGCGACTATGCATACATACATTCGTGGATAACATTTCCATGAACATACTGGAACCTGGGTTGAGATTCCGAGTAACTGAAGCGATAGCACATACAAATTTCAATTGTGTCAGTCACATAGATATGTTATAGAATCATGAGCAATGAAGAGGTAAAGTGATTAATGAAATCGACCAGTAGCGTCTTAGTTTTCGCGTGAAAACGTTGAACAAAAGATGCACGTAAGTTGCACTTTAGTTCCTCGTTCTCTTTTCTACACCTCCCCCCCACCAGCTACTATTTCAGAGTTGAGCATCGAAAAACTGCAGAAAACATGAACTAGCGAAATTAGGCTAATCTTTTACTCCCAGCCAACAGCCAACTCTTAACCGCCTAAAGTTGGCTATGAGCACGGAAAAGAATTCTTCTCACTATTATAAACATGGAAGTAGCAAAAAAAGCTGCAGCGCTAGTCACCTCCAGATCCAAAACCAGCTTTGAACAAAGGCTGGTGCAATAATAATGTTTTTTTTTAACTAAAGGAGGTATAGTAATGTAAATCATAAGAGAAGCAAAAACGACCTGCCTACGAGAACAAGGACTTACAAGCGTTCGAGGTTCGACGGCATCGGTAGCTGGGCTTCCATCAGTTTCTACCAGTTGTGGATTAACGTCAAGAACGCCATCTCCGAGCGGGATTACTGTATCTTCCCTTGATGATCTATCCACGGCACAGCACTGAAACTGTACCGTTCAATTTTTGCATAAATTTGTGTGCAATGAACTTTGATGTAATCACAGGAAGGCACAACGGCAACTACAACAGTACGAAGTAATCTTACAAAACATCTTCACTTACGAAAAATCTCCTGAGTTTCTTTTTTAGCAACAGTGGACGCAGAGACTCGCTTAAATAATTGTGGGAACGATTGTAGGTTTCCTCTTCTCTTTCCAGCTGATCGATCACGTAAAGAATCTCAAACGCAGATAATTATCGTTAATTACCATCAATGACAGTCGACGATAACCGTACCAGAGTACACATTAGGTGCAGTGATGGCCACGCCATGCATGTAAAGAGATGTAGATGAAAATCTCACCACATTCTTCTTCTGCCAAATACGGAAGTCGTTTAGGTAAAAAAGCACTGTAAACATCACCCAAAAGCCAAAAACGATTATGAGAAATAGGGCCATCAATCCAAGAGCTAGGATTTCTGAAATTTCCAAATCTAGATCTAAAACTCTTTTGCAAGAACGCAGACTGATGAATAGAGGAAAATGGAGCCTTTAGAACTGGAATTCATGAAACGGCTGCCAAGCGAGCTAACAATGGTGAGTTTGATTGGCTGCGTAATGTTAGAAAACGCTGAACGTCAAAGTTGGTTTTCTATTAAAATTTCGACTTTTCTGTTCCCAGCCCACTGCGCTTTGTGATAGGGTTTTTGGGGATTTTGGAATAAGAAGTCGATATTTAAAGCCACAAAAAGAAAGGTTCTCATATGCGTGTCTCTACAGAAGTCTCCCACCATTTAATGGATTTCAAGCGGACAGCTGCGTCCAGCCAAAAATTTTGAACAAAGCGCACAAGGACGTTGTTCTGAGATGGTTTCAGGCTTTCGCCGTGGCGACAATCACGCATGGTTAAGCATAGGCCGGCAATGTCGCTGCAGCGTCGGCGCGGCATCACATCCTCTGGTGATTGCTTCCACCAGTGCTTCCAGAACGACGTTGACATCATTGAACTTTAGTCCATAACTCTGAGAGATCTACCACGAAAACTGGACTACTTGGACCAACATTTGACGATTATTTTATTTGGCATTCCTTCCCGCATACGTTGGTAAAATTCCCTTTCCTTGTTGTTGCAATGTTACCGAGTTCGAATCCATGAGTTACAGTTACACAGTTTGAGACGAATTTTTGCTAGCGACTACACTTCGATTCACCCATGAGAAAGCAAATAACAGTGAATAGATCCGGATGGAAATGAAAGGGCAGAAAGAGGAAGAATTTAGCTTTGGAATAAATACCAAATATGCGGCTGATACATCACTTTTCATTCCAAAGTGTTATTCCAAAGTTGGAGGTTCGAGATTCCGACATCGATTTTGCAACAACCAGCTTGCTTACCTATTTTGATGCACAGCGAAGTCGCCCGGCGGTGCGCGGCAAAGAATTACAGTGGGGGTAAAGGGCTTGCATATTTTCGCCGCAGCGGCAACACAGCCGCGGCGGCAAAAGTTGTCGCCCGGCGACAACACACCCCCACTACCATTCCTTGCCGCGCGCCGCTGGGCGACTCTTGGAGCCGGAATTTGTCGCTGCTACGCCGCCGCGACATCGCTGGCCTATACTTAACCATGGGCGACTGTCGCCGCGGCAAAAGTCTGCAAGCCCCTCTAGGGAGGTCAGGCTACATCGAGACATCCTCCACAAAGCGTGCGATATCGATTGAAAGCACTCGGTGCCTCATTGCGGAAGATGTCTCACGGTGCTTCACGGATTCTACACCAAAGAATAGGCTCAGAAATTTTTTTGTGTAATTTCGTGAGAAATCACGTATACCATGGGGATCAGCCTCCCGCCTGAAGACTGTTTCCGTATAAAAATCTCAAAAACGAATCCGACCTAAAACATAAATTCCAATGGCGCTGTGGTTTGCAAAATTAAGAAGTTCAGCCCACCTACAGACATTCTGTAAAATTCTAAAAAATTTGATTCATTGAATGACCGCTAGCAATACCAACTTAAATACGTACCGTGTGCCTTTTCGAAGTCGCCATTTTCATTGACATGACGGAGTTTTTCAGAAACACTTTGTATGCACAGCACGGCTCCTCCGAGGGTAAGTGGTGAAAGGATTAGAAGACAAGCACAATCCCCTCCAACACTGTGTGAATGCTCACCATCAACGAACCAGTGCGCACGGAGGTAAGACAGGAATCCCCGCTTACGTCTGGAAAAAAAGATGTCAATCTTATTTTTAACAACTATGTCAGGAAGGAACAGTGAGACAGTGGCTATGTATGTTCATTTTCCCAAGTAACAGAAATCCTGAATTGAAAATAAAAAGCCAAATCCTGGCTTCTGAACAAAGACTGTTCGATGTCGCAAGTCTTAGTATGGGACAACAGTGAGAAAGAGAGCGGCTTAGTGTTCGACATTGGGCAATTAAAGACGGGCCCAGGCAACCACAGCTGGTAGTGTGGGTGTCGACGCCATAAATTTACTGTAACAGGGGTGATGGGAAAGGACTGCTTCGGATGGCATCAACCACGATTCAGTCCACACGATCCATTCAGTCTTTTACACATCCGGCTAGTGTACATAAGATTTGAACTCACATGCCCACTGTATTTAATCGTTAGCAATTTTGCAGATTTTGTCGTCGTTTGTCGGAATGATGAAAGGTGCTCAAACAACGCTGCTTCACCAACCGATCGGTGAACTTACTGCTACTACAACGATTATTGTGTGCAAACACTTTTCAACAACAACCTCATAATATGCTGCATGTACAGTGGAGAGCGAGTAGTAGATAATGTTCTGCAGAGTATGATCTTAGGATACTCCAGAGTGCGCTTTAGCTAGGATCACCTCGACCGGCACTATACTGAATGTGGATTATGGCAAACGATGGTTGTCATCGATGGAACGCATGCTTTACTCCAGGTGGAGTATAACGGCAATATACGACCTGACGATGCACTGGCTCAAAGTTGAAAGCCTAGCTGTCAAAAGGAGTGAGTGATTATAAATCCAAAATAATCCAATTCATGCCAGCATTTGTAAGAGAAACATTTTCCGACCATGATAAAATGGACAGAAAGACTCTCATAGTAGAAAGGCATAGAAAGATAAAATTTATACATATATACAAGACTCACCTCCCAATTTCATACCGGAACTTGCATATTTCACAGCAATACGTACGCGAAGTGGAAAGCCAATGTTCCAAACAGCTACGATGATATAGTCCCATAGTACCTCTTCAAAAAATATGACGGCTCAATTACAATGTGCAAATAATGTTTTACGACATCTACAAAACGAATTTGTAGAAGCTGCAATTTTACCTCACCTACAACCAAATCTGTGCCCAGGTATTTGAAAAAAAACGTACTTGCAGTGGCATGGGGAGATTAGTGGCTCTCCAGGAGCATTTCCGAGGTATGGAATGGATGCCTCTCCGCAAAGACAAACGCGACAAACCGCTGGACCAAGAGAAGAGTTCAACGACGTCGTAAGTACGGGCATAACCTTCCCGAAGGAATGGCACGATAGGTTACTGCTGAAAGTCAATTCAATATATGTAGTAATAGAGTGCATCAAAACTATCAAATTGTAAAAAAAAGGTAAATGATTGATATGAAGTTCAGTTAAGGACGGGAACGTTCGCTTGTTGTTAGTTTTATTAGCTCCCATATGAAGAATTCGAATAAGTTCGTTTTGGTGCAAGATTTGTACCGAAAACAAAAACTGAAATAGGTTTACATAGAACTAACGCATTCTAGTGGCTTCTGCCTGCATAGAATGGTACTTAACAATCGTGAGGTGGATTGAGGTGAATTTATTGAAAAAAGGAGACTTTTTCCTACATTTGATAGACAAGCAAGACTACCAGACCACTTGTGCCGACACAGCGGTGCCTCTTATCCGGTAGAAAGGCAACCGCCAACACGATCTATCGATCCTCACAATGATCTATGATATTACTATCTCAGTACCTGGCATGATTACCGTTCCCAGCAACTGTACGCAATGACAAACCTGGCTATACTTGCTCGTTTAAATCCTCAAATACTGGCAAAGAATCGGCACCGCTGGATCACATCCCTTGCTATGGTCACACTGCCGCGATAGCTGAAAAGACAACAAACGTCAATGTTCAGCTGACCATACTGACACCGAATGTAATAATCATAGGGTAATTGAATGTCATGGTGGTAATAAGCAGCGGTCACCGTGACTAGGTCTTGGCTCCTTCGCTTGCAGCGCTGCTGAGACGCGGTCTCACCTCGGTAACTCGTTGATTCTGACACGTTCTGACAAGCGCCATGTGGATCTTAACGAGTCCTACGCATCTCTTTCCACCAACACTCGTTTCGAGAAGTATGTACGCTACGTGTCAGGATGAGTCAAAACCATAATGAATCACTTAGTGGTCTGTGACTAGCCGTTAAACCTACAGTGAAAAAGCTGGCTGCGCGGAAAACTCGTCCAAATCCGCCCACTCGTGGCGGGACCAACAAACATTTCGAGTCGCCGCAGCTTCATTTTGTATGTTGCGACTCCCGTAATTCTAGAGTGTTGCATTCGAAATTTTTTTGTCGAATATTCGAATATTCGGATGGACGAATATTTTGAAACCGTCGAATATTCAGCAGAATAATGGTAATGGTGTTATAATGGTGTTCTTCCTCTGGGTGAACGTGTTGCATTAAACTACAATTTATACTACTTTCTGGACCTCAAACAGAACTCACTACTATGTATTAGCACGGTGCTATACTAATGCCATGAGTTGCGACCACAAGTGGTAGCTGAAAGAGGGTTCTTCCCGCCGGAGTACGTATGGAATTAAAACTTGACGCTTCGGTGCTTACCGTTTTATTTGAGAGTGAACATGCTAGCCATTACATTCCAGTATCTCATTTCATGGTACGTCTAGGTATACTAACCAGTGCTTTTTCTCTGTAGCCGTTCGATTATACTGCCACTGTTGAAGATCTAGCATCTCTCACTACAAATCATAAATCTACGTTCACGAGGGATAACACCATTGACACTTTATCCTTATAACATGGATGCTCTACCACATCACCTTCTTGGTTGATTTCTCCATCATATACTATGCTGTAGTACACTTATCAGTATCTGCTCTATGATTTTCAAGGGCACACTCCAAGTGTATAAAAAACAACGTGGCGCCATGGAAGCGTCGAAGTCCCATAATACAGTGAATACACAAGCATTATTTAGATTTATTGTGGGGATCTGCTCGCA
>JBAJFG010000283.1:0-18954 GCA_037903475.1 Ancylostoma caninum | reverse complement strand
CGTTTCCGCACCGCATATTCTCACTGGTGGATTTTGGGTGCCTTTTTTTCGGCGGATCATTCAATTTCAAGAGAGAATAGACAAGAAACACATTGAAACCGATAAAAAGGAGCAAAAGCAACTAATAAGTCATCCCGATTTTTCGAAATGATTAGTTCGTGAGAGTCCGACGTCGATCCGCAGGCAAGTCGTTCCGATGAAGTAAAAATAGGTCCGCTCGTTAAGCTCCAACGAGTCGGATTTCGACGAGGAACGAAAGACATCTTTTGCTGTCCGATTGAACCGGACTCCAACGGAATAAAAATACAGCTGAACTCAACTGAACATGCTTGCCAACCTTTCGAAAGAAGACGAGGAGTTCACACAACCTTGACGGTTCCGAATCGAACTTACGGACTTGCAACAATTCTTGATAATGGAACCAATATTAGTAGAGGACCTATGTAAAAGGATGGAAACACACAAAGAGGGAATTTGGAACTAGGTACTATACGGAGAGCACCTCAGCAGTCTATGAAATGGTGATAAACTCTGACACCAAGGAGCTCGGTCTCAGCAAAGAGCAAGAGTTTGATAAATAATGGGAGCAAAAAGAGGAGAAACTCTCATCCGAGCAAATATCGACATCTGTGCATTACTGGAAGAAAAACTAGTCGAAATAGCCTTCCAAGACTCACCGTTAAGGCGAGAGCTTGCCAGTAACATCACAGAAAGGACGCAGATGATCTCACACATAGTGCTACACGGAGCGGGAGAGGAGACACGTTTCTGCAGAAGTGCCTCACTCTCCATCGGCGCTTAGTAGAAATTAAGTTGAAAATCCCCGAATTCCGATGAAAAGCAGCGAATTCGACTCTTTTTGAGAAATTTATAAAGAACTCTTCCGCAAACAACCTTGATCAAATATATAAAATCTGTCCATCTGTAAACTGCTCTAAAGGGGATGCAGCAGGAGCAATAAAATGTTCCAAGAACGGATGATTAATATCAAAAGCAATTGAGCAGTTGAAAGCTCTGTACCAACACCCCAAAAGAGTAACAATTGTAATGATTAGACAACTGAAGTCAATGACACAATGTGAAGATGATCTACGATCCTTCCGGAACAACCTGAACGACATCCAAGCAATTATAGTTACCCTACATAAACAGAGAGTGGTGGTGGATACCACTCAAATAATAAGCATGGTAATGGAAACCATCAGCAAAAAGATTCAAGACGAGGTCATCATAAAAGAATTCGACCTTGGGAAGGAATGGAGGATGTAAGAATTATTAGAAAATCTTTCTCTAGCAGTGAAACGGCGAGAACACCCACATATGAAGTAGAAAGGAGTCGAACGATGAAGAAGACGTATCCGCTTTCCATACCAGAACTCCTGCGCACTTACGATGTACAGGATGTGCGCCCAACCATCTATTTCAAAATTGTACAAGATATCAAACTGTCGACCAGAAAATCGAAAGGCTGGAAATGATGTCAGCCTTTTGGAAATGCTTTAGCATGAAGCATCGCACAAAACTTCACCGCAAAGCAAATTGTGACATCTGCGAGGGAACCATAACCCCATCTTGTATGGAAAGGGAGCAACATCAATAGCATATCCGCGACAACGCTGGCAAACGCGACCAAGCCCGATACAACAATACAACTCAAGAATGCAAAACTGGGCCTGCTCTCCCATTTCCTTTTGTAAACAAATATCACGCACTTTTGTACAGCAACGGTATCCAACCCTGAATGCTGGCCAAAACTAGTGATCGGAATTTCGGCAATCTTTTTGTACTTGAATTAAATGCTTCTGTCGCTTGATAGTTCAACATGACGATTGTAGTGATGTGATTCCAATCCTCGAAATCGACAACCAGAGATGATGAAAATGGAATGCTTCCACAATTATCCGAGTGCTTACGATTGCAACCACTGCTACTCCTTATATTACGAGAATAAAGTGTTGCCAGCAAACTATTAGGTTATAACATAAGTTTTTGAAATTTTCGACAAAAAAGTTTTATAAAAAATCAAATAAGAACAGGTACCAATCGAATTACGCACCATAACAGTCGCTGGTCTTTTGCCGTTTTTACAGCTGGGGCTCCACTCAGCTGCTCTTTGCTTTTCCAGAGAGTTTGACCAACAAAATTAAGGCGCCCTCCGCGGTATGGCAAAATTTTGTTATTTCCGCAGAGCTCTTGGAAGATATTGAAGATATTCCAAAAATCCACCATTTAGTGTCCGCAAACTGTTGAAGTTTGTAGCCACTATGGGAGAAATCCCACTCCAATTCCAGAGAGAAAAACGGCATAATCAAAATTTTGGTTGCCAAGTTTGGTGCCTGTGCTTGATACCGCTCGACAATAAAATGGGGAGAGAAAATACCAGCGAGAATAAGAGTGGTCTCGATATCACTACACCCAATTTGATTAGTATCATGCAACCTTCTGGTGAAATTTTTATGAGTGCAAGTGCAGTCACCAAATTTGCAATCTTGAAGGGTTCATTCCGGAATTAATTACATCTTCAGTATAAGATGCAAAAATAGATCTCACATTCCATAATGTTTGCGAGATCATGCGGTTTGAAATAATATCCAGAGCGAAATCTAATAGGTATCCATTTATTAGAAGCCTTTGAAAATGCCTATGCGAAAACAACGGAAACTTATGTTACAACCTAATATTATAGTACCCTCCATAGTATCACGACGATAACAGTAATAACGATGAAAGCTGTACGACACCAAGAACATTGATAGCCAAGCTCAACCCTATGCAACTCGAACTATGCCTGAAACTCAAAAAGGGCAACCATGCACGACAATTTTTGCCGCCGGTTGCCATGTGTAAGCGTTTTTCTTCCCGTTTCAGTCGAAAATCGTCAAAATCGGGTAAAACAGCATACCTCATCGACGTCCACCGTACTTCAGAATAACCCATTGCTGGAAATCTCGGGGTGTGGCTTCCCATCATCTGGATGCTTATTCTACCAAATTTATCATGTTCCCCGCGATGAAGAAATCTTCGAGGTCTTTTCCTGCCCGACCTGGTTTTGTTTGGACTGCATCAAGGTCCAATTGGGTTTTGATTGTTCAACTGTTTAGACACTACTACACTAAGCCTTTTATTATTCTACTTGCCTTACAATTTCAACTAAGTGTTTTTATCAAACAGGGAAAAGAAAAGAGAGAGTATGTGCGAAAGAAACTGTAGTGACCTTTGGGTTTGGAAATGTACCGGAATGTCCAGGTCCAACGCCTTGTTGCGGTCGACCTCGGCATTTGTTCTATACCGCTCTGTTGGAATGTAAATAGATCCTACTGCAGACCCAAGTTGTCACTTGTATATTAAAATATGATCATAACTTAAAAGGGAATACTGGTCTAGCTAACTTGTTAGAGGCTCATGTGGAACTGACCACTATTAGCTAGGGCTCCTTTTATGCCCTCTCCGGCGATGAGGGGGGGGGGGGGAGCGAGCGGATCAAGGACCACCCGTCCATGAGAACGGATGTTATGGTATGCGGAGCATGAGGCTGTGAATCGTGAGTTCTTGGGAGCAGAAGTAATGGCACTCCCTACAGCGAAGGTCAACCTCGATGACGGTTTTTTTTTCTTGTAGAAAAATCGGCTTCAGGTGGCCGACATGTAGAGGTGAGACTTCCGTTGTTGGCGGTTGTGTGTCGTGTACGAGGTAGTCACATGGGTGTGTAATGGTGCTAGTTCGCTGTAATTGGAAGTTGATTGTTTGCTTGTTTGTTATTTGGAATTCGGTGGATTTGAATGTTGGCAAGGTTCAAAGAATTGCGTCATTGTAATGCGATTATCGCATATTCGTATCTTTGAGAATATGCACAATTTTGTTAAAAAATGTGGAAGACATATATGTCATAGGAATCCTGTGTGATGTATTTTCGCATGTCGAAGATGCAGAACGCGCTACGATGTCTCGACATTTCATTCAAGCTATTTGCTCTTTTGCAGCGAAAGCAATAAGACTTGCAATTGTATACAATGACGAGGTGGTTTGCCGTGCTAAAGCAGCGTTCATACTTGTCTGATTCAAGAGGTCTTGTTTACGTTGCAGTTAGTGCATGAAATTGTTTGCATTCTGTTGCCCAGTGTCTGCCTTCGCAGAACGCACAATCTTCTTTTTTTTGTTGCCGGCAGGGTGCTGCCACCAGCTTGATTACGTTGGGATGATTGAGATGCGCTGGTTTTGCTCTCTTGTCTCATTCAACTTGTGTTTTTATTTCCTTCTCGTGCCTCCTTGCAGCTCGTGAGGCTAGATCATCGAGAACCTTCTGAATATATTAATAACGTGATAGCTTGCATGTGAGAGCTGTAAGGTTTATTTGCCGAGAGTGTGTTGGGTCAGTAGGAGAGGAAATTGCAAAATGAGTACTTTAGTTTTTGATTATTCTTTTCTTTTTAAAACTGTTCACATGGGGATGATTTGGGTTCGAGATTCTTAAACGTTAGAGCATAGAAGTGATTAATCTCACTGTGTCGTATATGATATAAGCGCTCATTCTCGACATGGTTTCAGACATGGTTGAGTTTTGCTTTGGTGCGTTGAGTGCTTTCGTCTCGTTTGTATCAGCTGTTTCACTCTTGATCTGGCTGGCAGATTTCTCCCTTTCTGTGCCTGTGGGGCCGACTCTTCTTCAACTTGTTTTACTTGTTCTTTTTTAAACAGTTCTGGTTCGGTTGCGTTCTGCTCGGAGGGAGACGACATTCTCTGTAAATTACTGTGTTATGATTGTGTTTCATTATGCACTAATGTTCACAATAACGAATTACGCGTAGTCAAATCAAAAAGAGACAGACAAGATTAGAAGTTGGGGAACTAAGGGAGCGAGAGGAGTTCGTCGATTTGTACCATTTGGGTGATGTTGTTGAACTTTGACAGCATGGGCGATATGAGTGTTAGAAGGGGAGACCCAGATAGTTCGGTAGGTGTGGAAAGATTTGTCATCAAAAATTCAAAAAACGTATCAGTTGAGTTTGTTTTGTTTTGTTTGATTGATATGGACTGGTGCTTCCTTTAAGCTTGTTGATATTTTTATTCTGGTTTCAGTCATACTAGTGTTGCTATTTGTATCCCACCAGCGGTAACAATAGCTTGTGAATATCAAAAGTCTGTAAACACCCCAACGATTAGATCGTTTTTTTATTTATTTTTCTGTGAATGAACTACTCGTTGTGATAGTTGAGGTTTGGTTTAGAATTGTCGGTTTTTTTACACTAATCCATTTATTTTATTTCTTTTTAGATTAGTAAGAATCGTGATATTCGACTCAGAGACGTGTAAGAATTTCGTCTTAGAATGATTTAAAGTTGAATTAGTTTTGACTTCGTCTTTTTTTATTGGTTTTGTGTTCCGATATTTTGCTATGCCATTTTGACTTCGCTGTTCAAGTTTAATGTGTTCGCGCTCTAACTGCTCCTGTGATGAAGGCAGCAGTGATGTCATAATTTATTGTTCCTTTACGTAGGCACTTCATTGTCGAGTTAAAATATCTCATGGATTGTTGCTCGGTCCTTGCTTTGCTTGCGCTTCTTTTTCGTGTTCGCTTGGTCCCTCTGGGAAGTGGAGTTTAGACCGAATCGAATAAAATTCGAATATTTATTCGAATGTTCGAATATTCGAAGATTCGGAGGTTCCGAAAAATTCGAAAGTTCGAATATTCAAAAAAATCAAGGGTAGCGAAAAATTCAAAAATTCGAATGTTCGAAAATTCGACGGCCCTGTAATATTCGAAAATTCGAATATTCGAACATTTTAGGCAGAAAATTCGAGTATTTGGAAATGTTTTGCTTCGCAACTGTTTTTAGTTCCGCATTCTCGCTGAAGAATCGTTCCAGTCGAAACCCCAGTCCAATTTCTCATTTAAATCTCAATTTTACCAAGTACCTGCGCATATCTTTATAAGTATTTGAAAGCAGCCAACCGCGTTTGAAAGCTTCGAAACTGCAATTCTGCGAATTATACGATGTTGGCGCTGATGATCCCTTCGGTGAAACTTACGGATGTACTTTTCTAGGCACTTGAAAAACCAGCAACTTTAACTAAACTTCTGATCATTCAAGCCTTTCCTCCAGAACTATGTAAGTGAACTGTAAACTATAATAATAACTTTGACACAGCATTCTTCCTTATATTTAGCCGATTTCCAACTACCACTTCGTTGAAACTCTTTCTAAGTACATAACCGTTACTTATGTAATTCAAAGTCCCAACAAAATCTTGAGATCCTCTTTTTATCCGTTCTGCCTAAACATACTCCGACATCCTCTTACAGAAGTTCTGTTGGTTTTGACATTCAACGTACAAGCATGGACCATGGACCGGATAAACAGAAGTAGTAATGAGGAAATGGGTAACAGGCAGCGTTTTTTTTTGCTATTGTGCTTATTGCTGACGCTTTTTTGTTGACGGCTGGAAGCTCATTCATGATTACGGTAACTGAACCACTGTACTCAACATTATTTTCGTCGCATCAATACCTCTATATTCACTGCCATGCTCGTTTTGTTAAACTACAAGCACTTATTAAATTACAGAGATATTAAATAGAAAGCCTTTTCACGGACCAATAGTTTCATCCACTTCACGATCCTTTGATAATGGTTTCAGACCTCGAGAGAGATAGGCGTTCTCAAACTCAGGAATTTTAACCAGTTGCACTTCTAAACCCGATAGAGGATCAACTCCACAACAGCACGAGCTTCCACTCATGAGGAAGTTGTGAGGAATTCCAAAACGGCGAATGAAACTTACTACCCGAAAGGTTTCATGCCCGTTGTGATTGGGATAAATATCGTCTTGTTCGCCTACATGCATGGGTACAAAATGTTTTTACCAAATGGAATTTTATTTGGATAAATATTCGAACATTCGAATATTCAAAGGTTCGAATATTCGAAAATTCGGGGACCCCTAGAAATTCGAAAAATCAAATACTCGAAAATTTGCTGAGTTCAAGAAGTTCGAAAGTTCAAATATTCGAAAATTCGATGGTTCGCAGAAATTCGAATATTCGAATATTCGAAAAGTATTTTCGAATTTAAAACTCTACTGGGAAGGCTGTCGAGAAGCGTCATGTCGAAAGTTCTTTATTAGGACGAACCCAATCACTGCTAGACTATCCTGCTTACAGGGTGCGCCAAAATTACCTGCGCGAAAATTTTCCGTTCCCAAAAAGGAACGGTTGGACCAATTCGCAAGCCATTTCACAAATGTGTGTAACCAAGCTAATTTACTGTAAACAACAGTCTATTTTCTAAATGACTTGTTCCTGTTCCTTTACAGATTTGAAGAAGTTTACTGATTCCGCAGCTCGTTGGTCGCGGGTTTTATTTTGCAAGATTTTCTCTAGATTTTTTTAGGACGATTATCAACAGGTCTAATAACCTTTACTTCGTAGTACACACTACACACTCCAGCCTCTATCAGATTCGAACAGGAGCCCGTGAGATTGGCAACAGAGGGAGTAACGATGACAACATTTTTGAGCAGAAAAATTAGGAAATTTCATCATCAGGTCGCATTTGAGATAATTTCTCCATGCAAAGAGGAGGTCAATCATTTCCCAAAAACCAAATTTTGCTGACAGATTTCCGGGCCAGCATAGATTCTAAAACATTCACCAGTACTATTTCCGCTCCTGGATTACACGCTTTAGACCGTGAATAAAGAGCGATTCTTTAGCCTGTGTGTAGGAATTTTTTCCAAGCCTGTGCAGACCGAAAAGAGACCAAATATGAAAATAGCTGCTGTTCACGGCAGAAATGGCTTGAGCAAACATACTTACAAAATGGATCATGCATTCGCTCAATCGTGCCGATTTGAGACGGAAAAATAAATAATTTTGGCGCACCTTCTATATATGGAGCAATTCTGCATGAAAATATCAAGAATTTTCTAACAAAATGAGCACAGACAAAATATAAAGCGAGCCTATTCAAGCGGAGACATTTCAAGCAGTGTATTATTCATGAGTTTCATTTTAGAATGTTCAAAACATCAGACAATGGTTGAGTTTAATCTGCATTATCGATGACATTCCCAGCTGGGAGAAGAATTGTCGTGTTTTCTTGATTAAAACGGATTTAGCTTTTCTTTTACGGAGGCTATGTACCATTCGCGTTACAACAGGAAGGAACAGCACTACTGATATAATGGTTTTCCCATTCGTTGTTGTGGTCCATATGTACGAGAAGTTGCTGGAGAAGTTCCATTGACTCGCTGATTCCATGGAAGAATGAGACGAATCTAATGCCTTCCGATGTTTTGCCTTTGAAATGTCGTTGTGAAGGCGTGGTTCGATGACGAAGCTCAGTTCGCTGCGTAAGGAGAAGGACAATCCTCCCGCCGGACACTTGACGCTGCAATTCGCATCGATGGTCGCTTTCTGGAAATATAATGTTTATGTCGACACATATCCTTCTAGCTTGCAAACTGATAATTGGGTTTAATCGTCACACGTGATTTCTGACATTTCTTCTGTAAGGGATGAAGTGCATGAAATGTCTAAATACTGTTGCGCCCTCGTAGCACAACCGTTCAACGTCCCTGCTTTCACGACACACATATTGCGGGATCGCTTTTTGTAGATTTTCATGTGGCTGATGGTCATCTGAACCGAAATGCTTGTCCCTGATGAAGTTTTCTCAATGAGTTCTTTTTCTTCTTTGAGAAGACTGATGTTGTCACATTCGAGTGGGAGCGTACGTGATTTATATTCGAAGATTGTCTTGATGTGTCCGGACGGACATTCGCAACTAGCATCGCATACTGTTGACGTGCACTTGCACGTTGATTGGGAGTATTTTCACGTATTGAACTCTTCGTTGTATTGTACTGTACATTGTCCTACTGATCGGATATTAGTAGTCCAGCCGGAGACGGATCGATTGCAGTTATTTTTTCGCCGTTGGTGATGAAGAAACTTGGAAGAATTGCGAAACTTGGGATGGTAGTTGCGGTCAAAGCAAGTTGAATCTGGTTCCATCTGTAGAAGATGTAGAACAAAGTTGTGATGCTTCTGTTCTTGAGGAGCATTGATGGAAATCGTTACGTGCGCTCTCAGCGGTCATGATGGGCAGCTAAATACACGATCTCAGACAATGGAGCGAGCTGACCGCGGTACCAACATTTGGCGGATCGTAGCCAACTTCGCGGTCAGCCAAATAATAGAGTCCGGTCGACCAACTATGGGTGCCCGGTCAGCCCGCGAAAGGTCCGCAGCCAGCCCGCGGAAATGATATTGTTCGTGCTAGTAACGCCAATAATAGTTACTGTGGATGGCAATTTGGCGATCAAATTTAACATCAGACGAAAACCTCCACTTTTACCTCTGGAAATTGCGCAGTACAAATGGTTTTGGGAATAGAAAGGCCAACATCGCCAGGATTCATTCATATTTTTCAGATTATGTGCTTGAAAGGTTTTTCTTTTGATGCTGTTCACAAATTGCATAATATTAGCGCCAAACTCTCTTAATGAGAGCTTCACTCCAAAAATATCTAAGGAGTGGCCTCCACTCCCCACAAATTGGGTAGGGTTCCACTACTTTAGCAAAAAATGGATGTGAGATACTCATTAATCTCTTCAAGATCGTCAGAAAAAGGCTTTCGTTTTATATACATCTTACCTATCACTGTCACTATGTTCACAAAGGTTGCATCGTACATCGTGCGGGTCCTCTGGGCCGAATTCGGCTGACCGCGGACAGTACCGCGGCCAGCCAAACTTTCGAGAAACGACTGCGGTCAGCCAAACTTTTGGCTAAGGACCGCGGTCAGCCCGTTCCGCGTCTCAAGGTACCGCGGTCAGCCCGCTCCATTGTCTGAGATGGATGATTAAGGATTCGGACCCTGTGTAGTTGTGATAGAAGATGCAGGTTTCTCGACATCGAAAGCACCAGTCGCACCATATGCATTCGCAGCTTGGTGAACAGTAGGTGCATCCAGGTCTTTGCTTCGCGTTTCGGCTGAGTTCTGGTGTTTTTGATGGGATTCTTGATTTTGACTCACTTTCGTTTTTTCTTCACGGCCTTTTTCAGATCCTTGATGTCCTTGTGCATTGCCCTCACCATCGAACACAAGCGCTCCATTCTCATGGCGATGTTAATCGAGTTCATGTTCAGATCAAATGATCCGGAGGATCCTGAACTAGATGACATCTAAAGTAATGATATTGAGTTACTTGTTTTGAATAATTTGTTGGTATCATAACGGAAATGACAGCTACATATTGGAGAAAGATAGTCGTGGCGAGTGGTCAATTTAGGAGAAATATATGTGTAGTAGGAAACGGAGAGAAAAAAAGCGTAATCCTCCAGGCGATTGCAATGGCTCGAAACGGTGGTACGAGTTCAAATACTTGACTCGAAATAAATTCTTTGCGTGTCCTCGGTCGATGTCGTGTTGATTGACTATAAAGATAAGAGTGTATTAAGATTGTTGTTGTGAAAAGTGTCATGATGATACCTGCTGCGTACATGAAAAATTTCTTGCATGTATCGAAGAAATGTCCAATATCTGGAAATTCTACGTGTAAAAATTTGTCGTTCTTTGTTGCGTTTGTTCAGGATTTCTTAGACAATGGAGCGGGCTGACCGCGGTACCATGAGATGCGGAACGGGCTGACCGCGCAAAGAAAGCTGGCTGACCGCGGTCCTTAGCCGAAAGTTTGGCTGACCGCGATCCTTTCTCGAAAGAATAGCTCACGGAGGTACTATCCGAGGTCAGCCAAATTCGGCTTGTACGGCCCGCACGATGTACGATGCAACCTTGTGAACATAGTGACACTGATGGGGGGAATGTATATGAAACGACGATCTTTCTCTGACGACGTTGAAGAGATCAAGAAGTATCTCGCATCCATTTTTGCTGAAGTAGTGGAACCACTCTCCAATTTGCGGGAGTGAAGGCCACTCTTTGGATATTTCTGGAGTGAAGCTCTCATTAAGATAGGTTAGCACTAATATTCTGCAATTTGTGGACAGATAGCTACAAAAAGAAAACTTTCAAGTTAATAATCTAAGGAGTATGAATGAATCCTGGCGATGTTGGCCTTTATTCCCAAAACTATTTGCACTGCGCAATTTCCAGAGGTAAAAGGGGAGCTTTTCCTCTGATGTTGAATTTGATCGCTATAATGTCATCCACACATCATCAGTAACTATTACTGCCGTTACCAGCACGCCACAACATCATTTCGGCGGGCTGACCGTGGATCTTTAGCAGGCTGACCGGGCACCCATAGTTGGCCGACCGGGCTCTATTATTTGGCTGACCGCGAAGTTGGCTACGATCCGCCAAATGTTGGTACCGCGGTCAGCTCGCTCCATTGTCTGAGATCGTGTATTTAGCTGCCCATCATGACCGCTGTCGGCTGCACACCATTGGTGTAGTTGGGACTTCCTTTATCTCAAATACGGTTGTACTTCGTCCACAACGTGGTGAACAAGTTTCGTGAATTTGAACATAATTGAAAGGTAATCTTATTTCATTGAGCGTTCCTTCTTGTAAGCATTGAAGTGGAAACGCTTGAGATGTGCAGGATACTTCTGCAATGCTTTTTGGTATGGTGGAACAACGAATGAACTTCGCGATGGCTCCTTTAAGGCAATTGTAACAGCCGATGATTTGTGTTGAAATAATGCTGCATTAGAAATCCACCACGTTTTGCATCAACTGATTAAGTGATGTATCGAAGATACTGGAAGTTCAGCGGAAATAACACTAGTTCGGGTGATTGGTATCTTAGTCTTTCCTTCTACGTTTACAATCGCATTTGGTAGTTGAAGTGGTAGCGTATTACGTAGTTGTTGTATTCGTGAGATTTGGTGTTGTTGGCAATTATAATTAATGAAGTCTTCGGCGGGAGAGCATTTGCAAGTGTCTCGAATGTTGCAAGGGTCTGTGTTGTTCTCTTTTGAAAGTACGGGGTTAGTTGTACATGAGCTAAACAGTGTCCTCGTTGATAAAGGACGCTGTGAGATTATTGCTTAAAAATCGTTTGTGCAGGAGAGATAGTATGTTAGTGTGGAAATTTGACAGTTCCAACAGTCTTGAGTTGTTTCTTAATTGAGGCCGTAGTTCTGTGCGATATGTGTTTGGGTCTCGGATATCGTTGAATTATGTTATTGCCACTTTGACTGACTTGCACCATGTAGGACACTCGAAAATTTCGTAGATATTATTATCAGTGGAGATGTGGTATACTCTATAAAACAGACATCCCAAAGATGGATATTCACACGAACATCCTAGTCCTCCCACAGGATTCACCGCAGTATGTGATACCGCTGTAGTTTTGGCAACGTTGAGTCCTGCAACTTTTCTGTTGCGCGTAATTTTGGTAAACTTGAGCTTGTGCAGGCGCCCATGTAATAGCAACGTTTACTATAGTGCACCTACAATTCGGTATTTCGTGTGAATAACAAAGTTCCTTTGTTACATTTGAGAATCATTTCTTCCCATGATATTTTTAGTAGATGTTTCGTGTTGCTGTTTTGGTTTTGTAGCGCGCATATTTCTGGCTGCATTGATTGATTTTGATTACTGCGTTGAGGTGAGGAAGCACTTATTATCACTACGATCATGAGGTAAAGAACGCTGCCAGTATTGCTATTGCTAGTAGTGGCCAATACTCACGACTTGATACCATCGTGATGCAGAAAGTGCGCATAATCTGTTCACAGAACGGATTTGGGCGACATTACCATTGTAACGCCCTAGTAGTGTTACGGTCAAACATTTTTAGGAAAACAACGTATTTGTGTATTGTAATCTCAGGCGGGAATTGTATCGCAAACGTCGCAGACGCAGTCGACGTGAATATGTTGTTGTTGTGTTTGTTCACAGAAGGTGACTTGCGCGAACAGCGTTACAAGCGCAATCGTGACCCACTTCAGACAATGGAGAGGGCTGACCGTGGTACCAAAGTGTGCTCCGCGGGCTGGCCGCAGTACCATAAGATGCGGAAAGGGCTGATCGCTCACAGAAGGCTAGCTGACCGCGGTCTTAGCCGAAAGTTTGGCTGACCGCGGTACTGTCCGCGGTCAGCCAAAGTCGGCGTGTAGGAGCCGCACAATGTACGGTGCGACTCTTGTGACATAGTGGCAGTGGTAAATGGGATGTGCATGTAAAACGACAGTCTTTCTCTGACGGTGTTGAGGAGATTAAGAAGTGTCTCCCATTCATATTTTGCTGAAGTAGTAGAGCCCATCCCAGTTTGCGGAAAGTGGATGCCATTCTTTACATATTTTTGTAGTGAAGTTCTCATCAAGAGAGCTTAGCCATTACGGTTACCTTTGAGCACGTAATTTGAAGAATACGAATGAATCCTGGCGATGTTGGCCTTTCTACTTGTCAGAACTGTTTGGACTGCGCAATTCCCAAAGGTAACAGGGGAAGTTTCCTGTCTGATGTTAAATCTGATCGCTAAAATACCACCCACACATCATCGGTAACTATTACTGCCGTTATTAGCAAGCCACGACATCATTTCGGATGGCTGATCTTTCGCGGGCTGACCGAGCACCGATATCCGGCCCACCGCGCTTAGTTATTTGGTTTACCGCGGAGTTGGCTACGGTCCGCCAAATATTGGTACCGCGGTCGGCCCGCTCCATTGTCTAAGATGGATGTTGGCGGCTCGTGATTTTCTGTGTTGTATGTAACATTGGTCGCTGCCTCAAGTTTAAGCGTTGTGTAATCTCATTTTTATTTTTCGCATAATTTTTCTGTTGATTGTCTATGAGTACTGCTGTCTTGGTGGGTGGGTTGGAGATTTTCGCTTGAGACATTTTTCATTTTCTGATGATCAGTTTCCTTTTTGTTGTCATCTGATTCCAGAGCAGCATGCATATTGACTGACCTTCTATTTCCGATTTCTTCGTTTCTAAATTTACTAATCTTATTTCTCTTATTTTACTGAAAAGATTTCGATCACCAAGCGCATGTTCAATTCATTTCTTGTTGCATTTTCTTCCATACTGAGAACTACTTCACCTAAACGCGGGGTTTTTCTAGTGAATGTTCGTTGTTTTATTCTTTTCTGGTGATGGTTTCGAAGTTCTAATGAGTATAGTCTGTCCAATTTTTCCATAGTTTCTCCAGTTGGTTTTGAAGTTTTTTTTTTCAAGTAAATACATGCTTTGTTTTCGTTTGAGAAAGTGGGAATACATTCCCACCTTCTCAAACAAAAATCAATTTCGAGGGGTATTGGTTGTATAAAATTAACATTGGCGTGTGCAACGATGAAGTCGATTGGTCGCACTATTTGTGAGTCATCAATCGTGCTTCCAACATATGTGAAGGGTCTTGAGCTAATTATTGCTTCATATTCCACAACCAATTTTTCAAACTCGTTTTCGACTTTTTCGTTTACTCATTGTTTTCTTGAAAATTCTTCTCATGATTCGTATTAGATGTTGGTAAATACCTCCGTTCCATGAGGAAAGTGGTGTAACGAACTTTCATTTTATGCGTGCGTTCGCGAGATGTGCCCAGATTGTTGACTCATCTTCTTTTTGTCCTTCTTGCATCATTTCGATGAATTCTTTTGAGCTGGTGAAATTAGTAGCATTGCATAGAAATATATTCTGGTTTTCCTTTTCTAGCGGCGAATCCGTGCAGACAATGAAGAAATTCGAGCATTGTTGGATTTTTCACTGTTTCTAGGTGGACTGCGCCTGTTGCCGTACACGTAAGCAAACAGTGCTGGGATTCGTGAAACGATAAACGACAAACCAACGATGGTTAGCCTGATTGATTCTCGTATGGAATGCATACGGATAAGAGAAGCAGGACGCGAAAGTTGGTTTGCTAACCTAGTTTAGCTCTTTTAGGCGTTCATGAATCCGAGTCCAGATTCATTGTTTTTGCTCCGACTGTCCTTCATGGGTAACCCGGTAAGGTTCGGCAAAAGCGATACCAACGTGACTGAATGGTCGCAATGGTTGTGGTCGACACGCTGGGGGTGATGGAGTGTCGGAATACAAATATGGTTTGGAATTCCACGTTTGGCATTGCAAACATTTACATAGACACGTTTTATACTTGACGTCCTTTTAGAATCCAGAGTCTTAATCGTAAATTGGCTAGTGTGGCATTGACTCCTTGATGACTGCATAGTTTGTGATTTTTTTTCGATGAAGAGGCGTCTAAGTTGATGTTTCGGCAGAAGTAGGATTGGAATTTGTGTATCTTGTGTGGAGTTAATTGAGTTTATCCGTTCATGCATCTCAAACTGTGGTGTTCAACTCTGAAACGTCGCAACGTCCAGAATTTCTTTTCCGCTACGTCATTAATTTCTTCTGCATTGATCTGATGCCGCGGCGATATCACGAGCGGTTGCCGCGGTAAGGTTTTTTTCGACTTGTACCGATGCTATCTCAGGAATTGTTTGTGAAAATCGTTCTCGTTTACCAGAAGAAACTTCAGAGAAAACTGAAGGTGGAGAAATTTCAAGACTAAAGCTGCTATAATTTTGCTCAAGTTGAAGCATTGGAAGTTAAAAACTTGTTGTTTGGTTAATTCTTTTGTTTGCGTCGTCATTGTTAGGACATTGTCAAGGGAAAGGTTGATTTTCGAATCGTCTTGTTGGTCATTGACCATGTTCCACTGGAATTCTGAGGATTATTGCTCGTATACATAGTGCGCATCCACATCCAAAATTTCAACATGATCCGCCACCTACAAGAAGAGCAACATCTCATCACTGGAGAGCTTCAGAATTCAAGGCAAGGATGAAATGGTTTCCGTTGAATTTATATTAGATGAGTGTGCTCGACACGCACGAGTCCATTTCATGGAGGATTAACCCAGTCGCAGCTCTGACGCTTCTCAGACATAGGTTAAAGCACACGTTCATGGTTTTGACTCTCATTTTCATTCAGAGTATGCATGTCGGCCGTTTTAGGGAAATGCTTTCAATGTGGACGAGAATGAAAACTATGGCCATCAATGGACACATCTCATTCAGTATGATTCATAAAATCAATCTATCAATGGCATCACATCACCGAGCGCCGAACTAAATTTCCCCAAATATGCTCGACGCCTACTAAGTCCTGCTGGTCAATGACCACCATGATCTTTGCCCTGATGTAACCGCAGCATATGATTTAAGTGATGCGTCCACAAATGTGTGCGGTTCGCAGCTATTCTCTTTGGTTGCCACTGGTCTTGGTACAGAGATTTCATAGTTCTCACATATTTCGCATATCGTTTTCCACCCATTGTCATCTTCTGAGGATAATGGAGTATAACAGTGATGCTGTTTCTTCCATAAGTTTCGGAGGAACATTTCGACAGCTAAAATGAGTGGGATCAAATTTCCCAAGGGATCAAAGGTGGCATGTGAATTTTGCAACACCTTTCTTTTGATGAGGGAAGATATTTCATTTTGCAGGTGGTTATTAGGAAATCGTTAACTGGATTCCAAATGATTCATAATAGTTTGTGTTTGCTAGTCTAACAAAGGTTGTTAGTGTGAATGACTGCATTTCATTCAGCAACGTTGGTCATGAACTGGCGGAAATTCGTGGATATGTTTGTAAAAACGTCCTTGCATGCGTGATATTCCTCTGAGTTCTTGGGTGTTTTTGGTGGTCATTAATACGTTGTCTATGTATAGATTTCCTTGGAGCTCCTCACAAATGGATGGTTGGAGGTTTCCTTGTTGTTCAATTCCATATTGTATGCGTATGCCTAATGGGAATGGGGAGGCTTTGATCCAGAGAGAAGACGACAAAGTCCGAAAATTTAAATACTGCCAGAAGAGGGAGGTTTCCGGTTATCTTTTAACCACAGAAAACTCACCGAAATGCGTTCTGATTCTTGGAGATAAATCATGTGGGGTGCCTTTTCCACATCGGCGAATAATATTTTTGCTTCAAATAGTGCTCTTAGAAATATACCGCACAAAAAATATTGGAAGAACGAGCGGTCCTTGACGTATTACGTCATTGAGACTGAATTCTCCTTTCATCTTTGAAGAGGTTTCCAATACGATCGTGGCGCTTTCTGTTTTGATCATTGCTTGATGCGGAATGAAGTACCATGGATTATCTCCCTGGTGATCAGTGGTGGCTACCTCAATGAAATGTTTTAGTTTCGGTCCTTGTATTGGGTGGGGAATAAGTTTGTGCGGTTTTTCATGGGCACAAAAACAACTGCTTTCCACGTACATCGTCAACCAAACTGAATGGGTTGCATAGCTCTTCCCCTCCGTTTTTTCCTCGAAATTCACTACGAGGTGCCCCAATAATGACATCTGGGATGTCGAATTTCGGGTAAAGCTCGTGTCATATAAACGTATCCCTGGGACTATTCCCACGAATACGAAAATTGGACAGATTTTTACCAGACAGGATTTTCGCTATGTTATCATTGATTTTGAAACCTGACGCAGATACGTAGCATAGTCAAAGAGCAGACCTGCTTGAAGCTCATCTTCAGAAAACGAAGCCACTAGGCGCAGTTAGGGTTACGTGGTGGAATGATCCGTGGTGGATCCATAATCCCACGATTTTTGGCATCGGGACGCGTGGAGGTGTTCATCACTTCATGTTGGCCGGTTTTACCTTCTTACTCGAATTATGATTGACTCTATAATGCGCGAATTACGTCACTCTTGTTCGATTTCGGAACTTCCGCGGAGCCAGTTCGGAACTTCCGCGGAGCTCATTCGGAACTTCTGTCGGGTCACCCACGGAAGTTTCGAACAAGCTCCGCGGAAGTTCCGAAAGTTTGTCTGGGACGAACAAAAGATGCATGCTGATCTGACGCGTCAGAGTTATGCCACCACTTCATTTTCGCTCTGCATACCCCGAAAGCTATATTTATAGTACCTCGGAGTCCGATCCGGTTGGATAACGAATGATACGTATTGATTCTCGGATAACGAAGATGAATACGTCTTTTGTTCTCCGACCGGATCGAACTCCGAGGTACTATGAATGTAGCTGAACGGTTCTGATGGTGGCCACTCATTAGCTACATTTGTAGTTCATCGGAATCCAATCCGGTCAGATAAGAAAAGATGCGTATTAACACGTTGACGGCAGTGGGATCCATGGGTGGTCCCATCTTGGCGACCACCATGGACCAAGGGACACGCCGGTGGGTCCCACGTCAGAAATGGGGATCCCGATATCAGAATCTCTTGAAACGTTGCACAGTGGGGTACACCCGCTGAGTTTGAATATTACCACCATTTTGTACCGCATAACCAAATTCACCTCTTACGGTGGTCATACTGTATCGCTTTTACAAAAAAAAGCAGCAAAAAAATCATCAAAAATAATGATGGTGAGTTAATTTTACGTACTATTTATTATTTATGTAATCATCACGAGTGATGAACTATATTGTAGAATAATTGTAAAATGATATAATGAATAATGAATATAATAATAATAACGTATATTGTAGAATCCATGTCAAACTGAATTATAATTCACTGTTTGCAACAAATTTTAAAATCATTGAAATTTATTAAAAATTTATCAACATTGTTGGATTTTTCCTTAGTGATTGGTCGTAGTTGTTGCCATTTATTGATTATTTATCGATAATAACGGTAGTGGTCTATTGTTACACTCGATAATATGATCGCTAATTTTTGTTGTCTACTTGTTAACATAAAATCTTTTAATACTGCAGTGGAGGAAACAAACGAGAATTTCGCTCTGGTCCCACATGGCACAACTCACCAAGGCGGCGATTGTCGTCGATGTGTTAAAGGCAGTGTACCACCTCATGATGGGCATAGAGATATAATAGAATCTGATCCTACTCGACCTGCAACGATGTATGTATGTATGTATGTATGTATGTATGTATGTATGTATGTATGTATGTATGTATGTATGTATGTATGTATGTATGTATGTATGTATGTATGTATGTATGTATGTATGTATGTATGTATGTA